>JASDQU010100395.1:65436-78402 GCA_032191745.1 Picea mariana
GGGGGGGAAGAATTTGTAGATGGTTACTGTTGTTCCAGGAATTTGACTTTGAAGTAATAGTCAAACTAGGGAAGTTGAATGCAGGACCTGATCACCTATCAAGGATCACTAATGGAGAGGAACTTACGAACTTAGAGGAAAAATTCCTTGATGCACATTTATTTTCAATCCAAGTAGTTGATGAATATTTTGCTGACATCATTCAATGCTTGAGTACAGGGACCGCGCCAAAAGAATTCAACACTGTGTAGAAGAAAAATCGGGTAGTCTGAGCTGTGAATTATCAATTGATTGCAGGAAACTTATACAATATGGGTGTAGATAACATCTTGAGAGGATGTGTACTAGAGAATGAAATACCTAGGATCTTAGCAGAGGCTCATGAGGGAATAACATGAGGACATTATGTAGGAAAATATACCGTGCAAAAGGTATTGCATGTAGGACTATGGTGGCCGACCATTCACATAGATGCAAAGGACTACTTCCAGAGATGTTATGTATGTCATAGGGTTGGTAAACCTAATAGACAAGATGAGATGAACCGAATACCACAAGTAACCTTCAAGGTATTTGAAAAATGGGAAATATACTTTGTAGGACCAATTAACCCACTAGCAAAGAGTTTAGGAGCAAGGTATATCATTACTGCGACAAAGTATCTAATGAGATGGGTAGAAGAAACACCAATAAAAGATTGCAACACAGAGACATCAACACACTTCCTATTTGAGCAAGTGATGGCTAGATTTGGATGCCCAAGGATTCTGATGAGTGGCCAAGGCACTCACTTCATTAACAATACTATTAGGGCTATGACCGAGGAGTTTGAAGTCTATCATCAAAAGAGTACACCATATCACCCTCAAGCAAATGGAATAGTGGAAGCCTTTAATAATATCCTAGAGAATGCATTGACAAATATCTACAACGACAAAAGGGATGATTGGGACTTGAAGATACCAACAATATTATGGGAATATAGGACTACATGAAAAAAGTTGATAGGGAAGACACCATTCAGGTTGGTGTATGGACAAGAAGTAGTGGTGCCATTAGAGTTCTTAGTACCTAGTCTGTGCGTAGCAACAATCACCAACATGAAAGAACAAGGAACAATCAAAGAAAGGCTAAGTAAATTGTTGGAGATGAAATAATATAGAATCCTAGAAGGATTTCACCAAGAAGGACAAAAAGCAAGGGACAAAGGTTGGCATGATAGACTTATCAAAAGGAAGAGTTTCACGGAAGGATACCTAGTCTTGGTATATGACAATAAATTTCTTCAGCACCTAGGAAAGTTCAAAATGCATTGGTTGTGGCCATACAAAGTAAAGACTATCACATATGGGGGAGTTGTACAATTGAAAGACTTAGGAGGTACATAAATAAGAGGAATGATCAATGGGAGTCGAGTAAAAATATATAGGGATAGTCGACCTCCTAACACTTAGAAAGTTACCGCACAATAAATAGAGATGAAAAAAAAGAGAATAATTCAGTGCACACAGAGAACCTCAACAAAATAGGACCGGGAAAAATGGAATGAGGCGTTGCAAGAAAACCAACGTTCAAAAAAAATGACACAGAGAAGATCGGTTAACCAAGTAAAAAGGTACCATGCATAGGAAGTGTAACGAAAAGAGGAAAAATTGGCAAATAGTAGTGTGACACAACTGACATTTCCCCGACACGCTATAAAGTCGGAAAGAGGGGGGGAAACTGACCCATTGTGATTTTGGCTAAGGATTAAAATGTCGAGTCGAGCGGAAGAACGATCGAAGTGTGGAATTGTGCTATTAGCCATCGAATTGAGAGATGGTCGGTTGAATTTAACCACCATGTTACCACCGTGGGTTGGATCACCAAGGAAAACTAGGAGAAGCACCCAAAGTACTACACGGGGACCACAAGGCAGAACTAGTGAGATGTCGATAGTGGTGGATGTGGACGAAATCCAGACACCAGAATACGAGAAAACCACTTTGAATGTGGAGGAGGAACAAGAATCCACACAGGATCCCAAGAAGTTAGGAGAGGATGTCATGCGGACAAAACCTGACGCGTCCAAGGGAAAAGGGCCATAGGGAGCATAACCAACCATGGAATCCATGCAACAGGTCCTGGAGCTGGAACCAGAGTAGGAAATCGAGCAAGAGGGGGGAGTACCATCCCCACAAGGGAAAAATAAGATGTGAGAAGAAATGAGTACGAAGGGAATACAACACACCTAGGAAGAACTAAGTATAGTAATGTCAGAAATTCCCAAGGAAGTGAAAATTGGGGATAACATGGTAGGAGGAGTCGACAACCTTAAATACTCCGAACATGATGTTTCAAATTCCACAAAGTTTCCATATTTGGCAGCATAGAGATACCTAGAGAGTAGGGGAGAGGGCCCATCATGTGTGCCACTATTGGAGCCTGCACAGTGAATCCTAGGCCTATATAACACATGTATCATGAATCTCTTAGACATACGACACTTTCGGTGGGGAAAATACATAAATGCATGTGTTAAAAAGTTGCTAGAAATGGTGCATAGAGGAATCCTATGGATGGATAGGACAATAGTGATCAATGTGGACCTCATCACAGAGATTATAGGGCTACCCATAGATTGGGAGAAGCTGGAGCAATACCTAGATGACAAGACTCTGGAAAAGGCCATCTTCAATGAGATTAAAGAGAAGTACAATGTAGAGAGGGGGAATGTAGGAATCAAGATCAATGACATCAATGATCCTGCAACTTGGTTTTCAACCAGATTTCTCGGTTGCAAATTAATGTGCAAGTGTCGAAAAGAAGAAGTTCCTGCAGGGGTAGTAGCAGCTGCAATGTAGTGAGAAAATGGGAGCTCAATGAGCTGGGCCCTGTACCTACTCAACTCATATCTATAGGACTGTAAAGATGCGCAAGAATAGAGCTTTGAGTTCCACTATTTGTGGTTACTCATCCACATTCCACTTATAGCGTTGCACGAACCAACATATACGATGTTCCTCACTAGGACAAGAAAATGTGGTGCAACATGCTACACATCGTTGCGAAGCACCGAAGATCCCAAGGTAAAGAAATTGAACAATGACATGTTCACATAGTACTTAATAAAGATTCAAAATAGTGTGACAGAGACATGGAGGGTCTCACCAAAAACTATCCAAGAGTATGGACAGATAGCCAATTTCCTTGCATCATGCCATAACATGTGGCTACATGAAAACAAGGACCCCACCAAGGAGTGGTTGAAACTAAAGTATTGCGTGACGATGTGGGACATCCACATGGAGGTCCAAGGGTGGATTGAGGAGAGGAAAGTACCAGAGATACCAAGCGCAACACCACCAGTACAAGTCCAAACATAGGACAACACACTCCCCATGCAACAGATAGACATGAATGGCGCTACCCCATAAAATAAAACAACCATAGGGACAAGGGGGGCTAGCAGCTCCATTCAGAATAAGACTAAGACACAAAATATGTCACAATGTGGTTCGACACAGGGTCCATAGGATACAAAGGAGGCACCGAGAGGACCAACAGGACAGGTGAGTACAAAGGAAGTGTAGATAGAGGCACAAGACATAACTATGGATGAATAAGTTGAGCAGGACACTGGCATGGATACACAGATGCCCGAAGCATCTGAGCAACCAGACGCCCAAAGAAAGAGAACAACGACGTAAGTAAGTGGCGTTAGGAAGAAAGAAAAGGTCCATAGGAAATAAATGGAGACGTCATTAACACAAGACGATGTAGAATTGATAGCCATGCCAGTAGAAGATTGATTGTCAGAAGTGTTAGCGCCACCATTATTTCAGTTAGAGTCAGTCCTAGATAAGTCAGTGTCCATGTGTCAAAGCGTGTGAGTTCAGGTACTAAACAACAAATGGTTCAAAGTTTGCAAGTGGTCGGTCTATCCCTTGGATTTGGGAAAGGGCGTCAAAATCAAACATGTGTAAATTGTAAAGTTATTTTCCCAAAAGGTCGGGTCCTGTCAGAAAAAGGGATTTTACGTGCCAAAGGTCAAGGCAAGTTTTTAGAGTAAGGGTAACTTTGGCATATATAATGATCATCATCACCTCATTATGAAGTTAGAAGGGATGAGAAATCATGACACTCATATCACATATTCTCTGCAACTCTTATCATATGAATTTTACACACTCTGAAGTGTACTTGTCGCGTGAGTGTGCTACGCAAATCTTCATCCTTCTTCAAAACTTCTCGTCACCATGGATTTAGTCTCCTCTGTCATGATTCCATCCCTCACCCATTCAGTTATAAATTCCATTCATTATGCATGCATTTCCTTTACCATTTGATTTAATGCGTTGTCTGTAATTTTTCCTACAAGAAATGAGTTTTCTCACTGCGGGAAAGCTGATTTCCAACAACTATGTCGCAAACCGGGTCAGTCAAGATTGCCATGTTTTTTTTTGTATTAAATAATGGTTCGTATCCTTTCAGAGTTGGTCGCAAGCTAGTCTATCAGGAGACAAGTCATCTCATAGTCATCCCCTCATCCTCAGAGTTTTTCTTCACGCCCAAATTCTCTATCGCGCTCCCCTATTACGATGAGCCTGTCGTCATCATTGTCACAACATCGACCCGTTTATGCACTGAGAGTCTTCGTGGTGCATGGGGGCTGGGAAGTGAATTGCTAAAGTCATTTTCTCTTATTGTGCAAAGTTCCACTACCACCCCTCCTACAGGTTTTGAATATCATTATCCATTTTCTGCGGGAAAGGGGTGTCATATTCACTACCTCGCGTGCATAACAAACATGCATTGCACCATGACGACATCCCAAAACATAAGGAAGAGGGTGCGAAGTGGAAGAAATGTGAGGCTCAAGCCCCAAGACTTAGTGTTGATCAATGAAGATCCAAACGTCAGGACATATTTCGAATAGGTCGGATGCATGCACTATTGCAAGAAAATCCAAGGATACAATCTAAAATTGGTGACACATTTTTTTCTCAGATTTGACGGGTTCCGCATGGTTATTGCAAGAATCACATTTTGGGTGATGGAGGAAAATCTATCAGCTATGACAAAGATCCCTCTGCATGGTGAGAGTGGTTCTAAGGGCATGCCTTTGGATGTGCTATGCTATGAAGAATTCATCAAACCTAATTGTTTGAACGGGAAGATCAAAAAGAGTGTTCCAAGTCGGTATCTATGAGAGCCTTTTTAGAAACTCTTGAAGGTGATTAGAAATTATTTCACCTGTGAAATAAGGTTTGATAGAATACACCCACATCACATCAGATTGCTGATGCATTTCACAAGAAAGAGGCCATTGAACTTACCTTTCTTCTTGCACCAAAGTCTAGGAGGAATGGCAGACAATGTCCAAGCCAAAGAAAACCAACCAAAGAAGAACTTATCCCATTTCTCACTAACCCAATTGTCGATAGTTGAGGAATTGAGGCGACTGGGAAATGATTGGGATTCGTTTATTTTATCAGCTGACATCCCTAGGGACCCCAAAGTAAATTCCCCTCCACCCACAGGATAAGAAGCATCTCACAACACAATGACAAGAATAGAAGGGACTGCAGGAAAAGGAAAGACAGTGGAAGTCTCATGTCCCCAACAGCTAATACCCCAGAAAATAGGTAGTCCAAGGAAGAACAAGGATCCTTGGGAGGCCCAAGCTCCAAATGAACTGCGTGCCCAATTGGTTTATGAGAAGTTACTCATGCGAACTATTCGTCTAGAACCTGTCGAGGGTTCAAGCCAAGGAATCTGCGACAGACAAAGAAGTTCGGGCACTGAAAGAATGGATGTTTGGGATCCATAACAACAACTAAAGCAAGCACAACTTGCTATTTCCGAGTTTTACCAGGAGAACAGGGAGTTGAGAAAGCAGTTAGTGGAAAGGACTGTCAAGACATCACCATTGCAGAGTCGAGAAGGGAATGTGAATTGGATCAAGAGGCGTCTCAGAGAAGCGCAAGACACGATCATCCAGTTGTGCAAGGAACAAATAATGTTAGAGGATAAAATCATGAAGCATATCAAGGAATGTGGACTGGCCATGGAAAGCATCCATGTAGCTCTAGCTAGTGCTCAAGCGAAGCTTAAGGGGAATGGGGTCTTGCGAAAATAGGTAAATAATCTGAAAAGGAACAACTGGTCCCTCAGAAAAATGATTAGAAATCAAGACTACATATAAGGCCAGAAACATAATTGACTGTTAGCAGGAAAAACCCCCCTATGACTACACTAGGGTTCAGAATGTAGGTAGATTAATTAACCATCTAAAATTCAACTACTTCTCTAAACTACCCCAAACATACCAAAAATCATATGAAGAAAGAAATAAAAAGGAGATCGGGTAACTATACCTCAAATCCCATGTCTGCTGATGACCTCCTCACACTTGGAAGTTTCGTTGACTGCAAGCCTCCTCCCAGGGTTGGCCTGCATCCAAATATTGACAAACAGTAAACAACAAGCATGCTATTCCATATACAAATTAGGGTTATATGTTAGAATGTCAAAACATAAACCAATAAAAAATTCAGTACACCATGATTTGGGACAAGAAAAGTATTTCTTTTATTAATAACTCAATGATTATACCTTTACAATCAAAGTCAGCTACCGTCCACAAACCTGGTCTAGGATCCTCTTCACCAAGATCCAAGTGCACCTTTGTATAATCCTCTCCTCTCAACCTTCTAATCTCTTCTTGGGAAGTGAATGGGTTATAATGGAGGAAGAATGGGAAAATGAGGGAATGTTAAGGCAATTCTCACAAAAGGGTTGCAATAACTTGGGCAAGGAGGGGGTGTGAAATCGGGCAGAGTTTCATTGTTCTTATGTCTATATCTAAAATGAGACCCCAACACCTCCTTTAATATGACAAAAGGATGGTTATTCAGTTGGGTGACGGTCTATAGCCGGTGGATTAGTTGGGAAACTACCCAATATCCTGTAATCTCAACAAATTCCTTGCAACTTTTGCAAGTATACGCGCGGGTTGTATTGGTGAAACATGCATGTGTACATGAGTTGTAGTGGTGAAAAAATCATATGTACGTGGGAAGTAATGGTGCAGGGCACGTACATCTTCAAAAAATTGGTTTCTAAGAAGAGAAACTCAACAGTGCTTTGGAAAAAAATGCAAGTAAGAGGGCCAAAGGCCATGTATGCATGTGTAGAGAAATTTAGAGTTATAACATATTCCCCCTAATGTGTGAGGCTAGAAGAGCATTTGATGGCCGAAATACATTACAAAATATTCACCAATGTACAAAACGAGTGAATCCAGGACCAGAGTTCAGGAGGTGCCATGTGAAAAATAACAATTGTCTCTCTGAGGCGGGCATACCCATGCTCGGGATGTAATAAATCATGGTTGCCAATCAAATACACTACAGATCCATGTCATATAAATATATAAAGTGTAGCCATGATAAATACATAGTGGATCTACATCTCAAAATCAAATATATACAAGCATAGTATCCATCTTCAAGAAGCCAATAATGCCCGATGGTTGGAGATGAAGTCTTCATAGCTCAAGCAACAAATTCAAGATATTCAAAAATCATGTAGGAGTACAATGTGAGTGTATGAATTCACTATCCATAGGTCTTCAATGAATCGACAGGAAAAGAAAAGAGGATCTCGATGATCAAGCAGCGAACTTCATTGATTTTGAATCAAGACTTGACTGGAATTTCAATATAGCATAGAAAAACCTTAGAAAAAGTACTCAACGCCTTGAAAAAGAAATAATTTTAGATAATAAGACTCTTTGAGGAGGAAACCTCCTTTTACCCCACTTAAATTTTCAAGTACAAGATTATTCAAAATGAAAATGTCTCCTTGGTATATATAGGAGACTAGAAGGTATAATTACAACTAATGGCCTAAGGCCTACATAAATAAAATAACATTACTAATATAATATTCCCCAATTAAGGGGTAATAAGCCAATATTAGGGCTTAACATGCCTCTCCCCTTGAGACAAGTGTTGTCTGCAATGCTTGAGTAACTCTGGATGTTTCTGTATAAAAGACTCATCTTCCTGTTGACGGGCGAAACTGTTCGTCCGTCAACTGGGAGAGTGGAACCGGTCCGGGGTTGTCTAAATAACCCAAGCCGTTTGGAATGGACCACCCTGACGAGTTTAACGGCTCCGTTGGCCGCTCTAAGGTCTCCTAAGAAAACCAAACAGAAAATTGATCTGAGCTAAGTAATCTAAACAAGCTAAAACTAAAAGAAATTAATAAAACAAACAAACTAAAAATACAAGAAACTAAACTAACTAATAATTAAAAACAAATTAATATACTAATCTACTATATAAACTAAAACTAAATATAACTATTCTAACTATTGTATACAATCTACTAATTACTATTATAATAACTCAAATCAACTATCTAATTATCAGTTATAATATTTCTTATTCACAAATGTACACTATGAACAACCTACAGATTTAGTTAAAACCTGCAAAAATCATGTGTTTTCTGCCCTTAAGACAACCAAGAATCTCTTTTTGATTTTTTATATTTTATGAAAAAGAAATAATCATTACTGAAATTAAACGATCTAATATATTTACTGAAATTAAACAATCTAATATAAATCTAATTAAACTTATATCTATATTAAACTACTTAATGAAAACAGTAAACAATATACTAATTGACCTGGAAACGCTCCAAGTCTGCCCTGTGTATGATAATTTCTGAGCTGTTCGGAGGAGGGAAACTCACACCGGTTAATCTGTATGCTTCTCATAAACGATCAGCTATGCTGCTCCTTGAAGTGTTTTACAGGACAAACAAGACATAAAAGAAAATCATAAAAATCTTATGATCATAAATTCCTGCAATAAGGGAAACGTATTATGCAGAAAACTTATATATAACAATTCAATTTATGAAGAAGATAAAACTATCATTCACAAACTGAACTAACAATTGTTATGTCTTTTATCTATCTGGAAGAAACAAGATATGGATAAAAGTAATAAAATTATATCATTTGCATTTGATTTAGATAGCTAAAGTAATCATAAACCATAAACAAAGTGATATACAAAACTTGAAACAAAATGTTGATATATTGAGAAGCTAAAGCTATGACAAAACATCAATTCTGCTCCAGTTTGTATCAGAATTACATATCCTTGTTCTCCCATGAATGAGGATGATGATTATTACAAAAATCATAAGTATATATAGGTTTCTTCACAAGGTAAAACTTCCTTGTGGATAATCTCAAATAGTTTTACACAATCTGGGAGAAATCCCAAAATCACCTAAACTAAGGAAATAAAATGCAAGTGAAATCTGTAAAACATCCCCTAACTACTCATCATATCTATTGCCAATTCGAATTTACCTGCAATAGAACACAAAGATCAAATTAGAAAGATATTTCATAAAAAAACAATAAAAAATTGATTGCACAGACTTAGCTACAGAATCATTTGATTCTGTAGCTAGTCAAGAATAACAAACAGGACCAGATATCATCAAATAAAATCAAATCCAATCATCTTTTAATAATCATTAAAAACGAATTACTAGTAATTCAAGTGAAATTATCATTTAAATTAAACTATATCAAAACAAATGCAATCGAAACAGAGTAAAGAATGCTCTGTTTTCAGTTACCATAAAACATGGTCAAACCTTGATAGGCCTGTTTCATATCAAACGAAATTAAGCAGTGATTCGAATAATATGAGATACGATGTAATCATAATCAATAGAACCATAATCAACCAGAATAGTAATCAATACAATCAGAATCGAAATCATATAAGATATGATTTGCCACAACATAATTATAATCGATATCAATTGAATAGATTTGTCACAGCTGTAACAATATACATAAATCTTATGTCGTTTCAATCAACAGTAAAGATAGGCGATTTGTTGAGATTATGCATAAGATTCATCTTGTTGTAATCAAATATGGGACGGCTGTTACGATATAGTCTAAACAAAACATGCATAACAGTATTGACCAAAAATCGCCATTGATTTTCATTGTTGGGTGTTACATGGTCAAGATCGAACAACATTGATAACCTAAGCTGGACAACAATCAAATAAAATCGGGTCTAAGCCAATTATAGAACAATTCATCATCCTGGGCATGATCATTTTTGTTTTACAAATCCATTCGTAACTGAATATCCATTGTTATTCCAATTCAAAAATAGATCAGGGTCGATTGACCACAACAAATTGACTGGCTGGGAGTTGTATGATTGTTACGATTCGTATCACTTCATTATTTGGTAAATATAAAACAAATTTTTTTTTAAACATAATCCAAATCGTATCCGAGTTGGTCAAAGTCATATGCATATAAAATTGAAATAGACAACCAACGTTTATGTGCATCATAACCAATTTGAATTAAAACATAGATCGTGTTCCAAAATGGAAATGCAAAAAAACTTGCAACAGAGCATTCAATTGCAACTGATTTAATACAATCAAATCCATAGAATCAAAACCAAATCCAATTAAAACTTTAACGATAACAAAATTCGATTTACCAAAACAAATTATATACAGCAATGCATGTTTATGTGACAAAGCAGGTCAATGATGTATACAAAATTTATGAATGTGCCATATAAATGGATGAAGGTTATACCAGCGAGGCTGCTGAGGCTATGTCAATTTTAAATTGACGATTGTTGTAGCTGACTCAACATTTTTAAACAGAATTGAACCTGTTGTTCGCTGCTTCTTGTCAGTGGGTTGCACCTTCGCATTATGATTAGTAAGCTTTGCCACTTGATCTTCCAGAGCATGGATTCTGGATTGAAACATCGACACATCTAGGTAGTATCTTTCAAGCCACAAGCCACACTGATCGCATGGTGGAACACATGGTTGAGCAGAAGAGGGTTCCACGAGGTATTTCAATGCCAGGAAAATTAGGATCATCCCGCAAACAAGGGGGTAAATTCTTGACAAAGTCATATGAAGGTTTGTCACACAAGCCTTCTGAGTAAGGATACTCGTTTGCGAGAAAACGTTCAATCTCCGAATCAGAATCTTCATTGACCACAATAGGCTCAGGGTTAGCAGAGGGTTTCGATTTATTTCTTTCCATGCGAGAGATCAACCGAGCGTTTTTCTTGCCTTTAGAATTAGCACTAGTTTTAGCTTTAGGCTTTTTGGCTATGGGTTTAGAAATTTCAACCTGTTTGGTCACAGACATGGGCAAGTTCGTAGGTGAATCGGGTAGAGGTTTGGGTAGAAAAATGTTGTAAGGCACAGGGGGGATAGGCTTGCTTTCGGTCACCATAGGTTTATCAACCTGCGGTGGGCTTGAGTCTTCAAAGCCATTACGAGTGAGAAAATCACCCCAACGGTCATGACGTAACCCCAACTCACAAACTACAAGCATTTTCATTAACCCGAAATGAAATAGACTGATATCAGATTGGTTCCATTTATACCTTTTATCCATCTTAAACAGACTTCTATGCAGGTAGTGGGGCATGTTAAGCTCGTAGCATATAAAGACCATCAATAGACGAAGGTGAAACAAGAAAACAAACCCATACCTGCCCTCGCAGTAATGAATTGCTTGATTATCATGAACAGGTCGTGCCAGCATTACTTCAACATATTTGTAGGAAAACCCTTGTCACAAGAATTAACCTTTCGTGAATGGAAAAGCAACGTCCACGGGACATCTTCCACCTTGCAATTTTTCGACCACTTCTGTCCAGTAGCAGGCAAACTGGTAGCCGAACTTAGAAATTGCTCATTAATTTATAACTGCACATCCCCAACCTTGGCTCGGCAGCCATCGAATGATAACGCAAATTGCCGAGCCACGCTAGGGTTATAAACATCGAATTTCCTTATAAATGGGAGCCATTCAAATTCCTCCAGGTCGCTATAAGTGCCATCGGACATCAGCAGTGCCTGGTCACCATTGGGCTCAGCCCTTACGACCAGAGCCATGACTGGTGTGCATGGTAGGGTTTGGTTTGAACAATACAAAACGCAGGAGTAAAAACGATAGGGCTTAACAGCTGCAAGCACTCAAAGGGGAATGAATCAACGTAATACGTGCGAAGGTGGTGGGATTATCACCGCTATGCAGTGTATTAATGGCTGAGTACAACGTTGTTCCATCAGTAATCATAACATTTAAAACATATTAATCGGCCAACCCAAATCGGTGTATAACCATATCAACGTGCAATTAATCAAATGTAGAACCAAAACCACATGTTATATTCATGCGCCAAGTGTATAGTTCAATCCAACATGAAATCCAAAAGTTTTACCAATGCGACAGGTGTAAAACATTGCCACTCAAATATGAAATCAAACTGATATGTGACCCATGCGTTTTTTAGCATAATCAAAGTTTATAAACATTACAACCAATGACTTTATAAAATTGATAAGTTAAGAAGTTATGATAGTGAGGATCACATCATATAAAACAAGATCAACCATGAACCCTATGAAATCAAATATAACCCATAACTTAACATGTTCAATACTTTACCAAAGAAATCAAGTTGCGCAATGAAATTAAATGGGCATAGTTTGAAAGTCATTCCAGCCATTTAATAGCATATCAAAGGTAAGTACCAATCGAGATATCAATGAGTAGATCACGACAGTCCAAATAATGATGGAGGAGTTTTCACGCTTTCAGTCGTGAAAAGTAAATCGAGACCAATTTGCAAATGTCGCTTGAAATGGAAATATCGTCTGTTGGCAAAATGCGACAGAAATTTGAAGTTCAAGAGACATAGGTGTAGGCAGCTTTTAGGGAAATCGAAAAAATTTAATTGGCTGCCAACACTTCCCAAGTGGAATCTTCAGCTGGTAGTTTCCTCCATTTAATGAGATACTCTGAAATGGATCTATTCCTCAGCTGGTGAATTCTTGTGTCAGTGATGGCTTCAGGCTCCAATATGATTTTTCCTT
>JASDQU010100395.1:81340-93930 GCA_032191745.1 Picea mariana
ATGTTATTTTATTTATGTCGGCTTTAGGCCATTAGTTGTAATTTAGATTAGTAATGTTATTTTATTTATGTCGGCTTTAGGCCATTAAACCTCCTAGTCTCCTATATATACCAAGGAGACATTTTCATTTTGAATCATCTTGTACTTGAAAATTTAAGTGGGGTAAAAGGAGGTTTCCTCCTCGAAGAGGCTTACTATCTGAAATTATCTCTTTTTCAAGGCGTTGAGTACTTTTCCTGAGGTTTTTATATGCTATATTGATGTTTGGTTCTTAACAGACAACCTCCAAGTCGGTGAATGAAATGAAGCTTGGAGGGAATGTCTCCAGCCTTTGATGATCATTCTAGAGTTAATCCACTAGCTTTCAAGCTGGGGGCATATCGAGCTTAGTATTTGTTCTTTCTTGTTCTCGTAAATACATGAGAATGCATCCGGGTAAACTTTTATCTCTTTTTCAGACCTGCATGGATATACGAGAAAGGAACCCCACTCGTTAAACGGTTTGAAAGGGCGTCTTTTGAGTGATAATTTATCTCTTTTTCGGCCTCTCAAAACTAACATTACGAAAAAGGACAACATTGGAGTCGTCTTTAAGTTGTTTTTAGACTCTCTAAATATGAAAAACCACTGAGTTTACCTTCTTTGGACTCGTTAAACAATCATACATTGAAGGGACCATACGGGACCGAACCCTTACTTCTTCCAGTTCATTAAACAAAGGAAGAGGGTCTTATCGAAGGTGAGTCATATCGGGCACATGTTATTCTCCTTGAGCCCGTTAAAAGGAGGTACTCGTCTATCTGGATGGGGGAAAAAATTGAAAGAAGCAAGCCAAACAGTTTTTTGAGAACACTACTAGTAACTCTTGCGGTCGCCCTTGAACATGACACTTTGTCTTTGCACACATTTTAATCTGCTAAACCTATGCACTGAGCCAATCCTCTGAGTTTCTTTTACTCCTTTGGTTCACTCGACAAAAGTCACCATATCCAATACATTATTGTGTTTTGGTCCATGTCAAGTTTTTGCTGTTGTACCTCAGTGTTCAAGGGAAGTATTTGCCTCGAGAGTTAGCCATCACAAATATCCTATTTCAATACCCATGTTAGTCCATGTTCATTTGATCCACCAATTACATATCTGTGTCAGTTTCATTTCGTTGATGGGGGATACATCAAGGCCCTCCTTTGACGAGTCTCTTCCTATTGACTTTAGCACATTATCCAGTATCTAGACTTAGAAACTAGTTAGTACCTTTAGACCTGCATGCCTCAATGGCAGGCCTCCTTATGTCCAACAATGGATTTACATCATTGACCCCTGATCGGATGATGCCACTGATGTTCGACTTCATCTCATTCATTCACATTCGTTGGAATGTACTAGAGTACCTTGGGAATCATTGACATCAATGGTGATCTCCCTCGCGCTTGTTAACGATTTACATCATTGACCGGTAATCAAGTGTTTTCTGCCATGTTCGAAATCAGGACATCTATTCACATGGTTAGATTCGTACTACATTGGGATCGGTAAGAAGACCCTGGGTTGAGTTTTCACTCTTATGTATACCTTTTCCTAGGTTGCGAAGGAGTTCTTTTGGACTATGACACATATACTATTACATAGATCCACTTTGTATTGGTTGTGGCTATGTCTTGTCATCTCATAGATCCACTGTGTGTTCTTCGTGGCTACGATCAGTTCAGGTCATATAAGTATAGATACACACTGTATCTACAGTGGCTATACCATTTTTTCAATATAATTATGGATCTGCAGTGTATATTTTATGGCAGCCATACCTAAAAAGTCTTTATCACTCAAGCATAGGTATGCCTGCCTTGGGTTTTGAAACATGTCATAATATTTGTTTGATGGTTGTGTGCATCTTTTTCAGGTTTCTCTGCATCCATACCCTTGCTCGAAAAATTCTACAAAGTACTTCAGTCATCATCTTCTTCTAACTTCGTACTTTGGGGGGAAATCTATTACACCTCAAAATTACTCACTTCGATAGTGTCGCAAGTGTCGTCATTACAAGTGTTGTAAGTGTCGCATCTTATCCACAAGTGTTGCATCTTAACTAAAAGTGTTGCAAGTGTCACAAAAATTATACTGCCATCTTGTCTATGTCGTGCTTCTAATTCCATCACAAAGACACTTAAGACACCCCAAAGACTAGTTTTGAAGAAGAGAAGTCACTTGACAGGGAATACAAACCTTTTGCCATTGAAAAAACCACAAAAAATGGATTTTGGAGAGAAGCACTCCCCTACCCATTTTCAGGGAGTGATGGCGCTCCCTGAGCCTCTTTGGGGGAGTGTTTGAGCGCACTGTGCACCCTTTTGGGGGAGCGCTACCCTTTTTTTTTAAATTTTTGGGTTTGTTGAGGAAAATAAGGGAAGAATCCCTCAACTCTTGAAGGTAGTTGGATTCAAATAGATGGTCAAGGCATGATCTTAGGGAAGATCCTCAACTAAAGGAGAGGAATTCTCAACTTATCCCAAAGATCTCTCAAGTGGTTTGACCTCTCCAAGGTTATATAAGGAGGCCTTCTCATGGTGAAAGGTACAATGGAGATTGAGAATTACATCAAACTTATGATCTCATGAGTGATATGTCATCAAAGAAATCAATGTAGATTACTTGAGCAAAGGGGTTGGACAAGGAGAACCGGAATAAGCTGCTGCACCTTCATGCAAAGGATTGTAAGTACTTTTACTTGTTCTCATTAATAATCAATGCTTGGCCTATTTCTTTCAAACTTATGCTTGTTCCATATGAGTTTATCTACAGTAGATGGATCTATGATTGAGCTAATATCAATAGAGTAGGAATTCCATTGTATCTTTGTTTGTCTTACAGGACCTATCAGGGAGATCAAGATCGAAGCTTAGCCAGGACTTTGCAAGGACAAACGTCTCATACATATCTTTCTCCTTCTCTTTCATTCATTAGCTTGATATGATCTAAAAGGAAGTTAGTGTCCATGTTAAGCACTTTTTTGTCTTGGCCTTAGGAGTCTAGAGACCAAGAGGGAATCCACTTTTCCATAGGGGGATTCACCTACAACGGGGCTAAGGAGACTAAACTTAGAAAAAGGCTATGAGTCCATATTTAAAATATTTTCAGACTCCTTAAAATTGAAATTATAGCCGAGTGATATAACCTTTGTCACACTCATTAAAATGGTTTTGAAGAGACGTCCTTTCGATACAAGTTTAACCCTTTTCAAACCAATTGGACTAATTACGAAAAAGGAACACCCTGGAGTCTTCTTTTAGTGTTTTTCAGACTCTCTCAATGTGAAAAACCACTGAGCTTACCTTCTTTGGGCTCATAAAACTCAGCATGGAAGGAGTCTTGTTGTGTCATACTTAATCGCATCGCATGTCTCATCCTTGCATATTTGGCCTAATTCTAGATTCATGTTGCTATTAAATGAACCTTCAAATCATTCCTTAAATGCAAGCCTTGCAACACTTTTTCCCTCGCGATCTGAAACCTTGACCCATGGAGGAATTTTCCTGAGTGGCCTTATCCTACACATGTATCCTTGCAGTGAGAGTTAGTATGTTCCATGCTCTTAGAACTAGTTTTCTTTCCCATGACATTCGTTCCTCCTTTGTAACATAGCATTCTTTTATTCTTTTTCAAGCTCGTTAAAAATTTGAAAAAGACAAAAAAATCAATTATTCCAAAAAGAGGGGACGAGATATACATTCTCTTTTATAGACAACAAGATAGTCTCCCTTGGACAAAGAACATCCTTCCAATTGTCCTCCAAGCATTGGGATCTAGTATGACCTTAGGAAGTTGTTTTCGTTACATAGAGTTGTGTCCTCCTTTGTTTAGTTACTCTTCCAAACACATGGAGAGTTTATGATGCCTCCTGTATCAAAGAAATATGTCAATAATATGTTTCCTAAGTCTCATCATTTTTTCGTTCTTTTCTCGAAGAGAAGTTTTATCCAAATTGAGTCAGCCATTCTGTAGTTTATCTTTGAACTTTCATGAGTCGTCCATCTCAAGAGTCCAGTAAAGTTCGGATTCAAAATAAATGAAGTTCCGTGCATGATGATCGAGATCCTCTAGTATTTCCCCGATGGCATGTAGAAGACCTCAGGGTAGTGAGTCTTACACTCCTATTGTACTCCTACCTGAGTTTTGAAGATCTTGAATTTTTTACTCGAGCTATGAAGTCCTCATCTTTAACTAAAAGAATCAATGATTCTTGAAGATGCATATTATATTGTACTTGTATATCTTCATATGATCTTGAGAGGTAGATCCGCTGTGTATTGTTCGCAGCTACACTTTATATGAAAATTCATATTTTCTATAGTAGTCATATATCACATAGACTTGCAGTGTACTTGATTGGAAACCATGCTTAGTTCATCTCGAGCATGGGTATGCCCACCTCAGATATATTATCATTGTTTTGCAGATGGCACGCTCATGAACACTCATCTGGGGTTCACTCAAGTCCGTGCCTTGCCATTGGTAAAGATATTGTAATGTATTTCGACCATCAGTTTCTCTTCTGACCTCACACATTAGGGGGAATCTGTTATAGTCCAAAATTCCTTATCTATTCATACAAGACATTGGCCCTTCCATTTTCATACTTTTCCAAAATACTGCTGAGGCTTCCTTTTGAAAAAAACATTTTTTGGAGAGTGTATGCACCCTGTTGAACTAATAGCCTGCGTACACTCGTGTGGTGCATGCTGGTTATCCCACATACACACACATGATGCATGATGGTTATCCCACATACACACACATGATGCATGCTATATAAACAACGTTTACCTCCAAAATTTGAAAAAAATATAAAATTGCACATAATTCAGTGGAGTTTAAGGGCTATGTTGGGTTTCCTAACCATTTTACCCTTTGTATCCCATCCCCAAACTGAATAACCATCTTTTTCTCATATAAAAGGAGGTCATGGGGTGTCATTTATGAACACAAGAAAGAGAATAAGAAAACTCTTCCAAAATCCCTTCCCTTTCTTAGACCAATTTTTGCATCCCATTCTAAGTTTTAGCCTAAACCTTTCCATCTAGATTTTCTCTTTATGCAACCCTTCCTCCTTCCCTTGGTGATAATTTGGTTGTGAGAAGATAATGTGGGATTGATGCACTTGGAGCCATGACAGAGGAGCCTAGACCTGGTTCATGGAGCGGTTGCCGAAAAAGGTTGTAATTCTTTTTGTCTTGAAATTGAATAAATGAGTTTGTCCTTGTCCCAAAGTCTTATGTTTGTATGATTTATTGATTTATGCATTTATATCTATGTCTAAACTTTGAAATTGATCAATAGAGATTGCATATATTGTAGTGTTCTGTTCCTAATATTTTGTAGGTAAGTTTTGGGAGGATATTCGTGATCTAGGAGGTTGCAATAAGAGAAAGAGGTCTACGCCAACCACAAGGACTAAAGGTGCACCTATTGACCCTGTTTCCTCTCTCTCGTCACTTTGTTTAGATAGTTTTGGGGTAGCTTAAGGGTATAACATTATTTTAAGAGAAGTCATCGCTCTTCCTTTACCTAGACCTAGTATAGGGGGATTTTCCTCGTAGCAGTTATGTCATAGGGTTTCATATCTCATTGTGCCACACCTTCCCGTTCTTCCACAAAAAATGGAATACTTTGGTTTCGCCCATGCATCTAGAGATATCAAAATTATCAACTAGGAATAGTGGAACTATATTCCAACATCCTGCACATCCATGTAGTCTTCTAAGAAAAGGTTGAGCAGATATGACACCCAACTCATAACTGTTCCTTTTGGGCACTGCGCAACTACTACGACCACCCCTGCAGGTGCCTCTTCTTTGCGACATTTCCTCAATATCTTGTAGGCCATCAATTTTGTCACAAATATGGTAGCTAGGTCATTAATGTTCTTAATAATCATCCCCTTTCTGCCTCTGTGAGTGTCAATTTATCCTTTACCTCTTATGCAATAGATGTTTCCTTCATTTTGTCATCAAGGTATTTCTCTGGCTTTACCCCATCTGTTGCTAATCCTATCAACTTGCAAATTAGATTGACATATATTGGGATAGGTCCATCCATCCATATAAATCCTCCATGTACGCGCACAAAAATATGTTTGATGCATGCATTGATGTCTCTCCCCCTGCAAAAATGAGGAATTTCCAATAAATTCATGATTCTAGAGCTGTAAAGTCCGACTATCCACTGTTTGGGCTCCATAATTGGGATTCCTTTCGAGGTTGACCCCCTTTTCTCCATATAAACCTCTTATGCAAGATATGGGAACTTGGAAACTTCTATCACATAGTGATCGAAATACCACAACTTGGGAACACATCCCAACATATCTTCCACAATGATGACTAAGTCTAGGATGTGGGGCACTCACAACTCAATCTGTGTTTGTGCATGCACTGCTGCTTTCTTCTTCGACAACCCTATTGTCGTTTCGTCTAGGTTTCCTATTCCTACATTACATCATCCATGGCATGGTCCTCCTCAACCTATGGGTTTTCCTCTACTACAGGTGTATCAAAATATATTTTATCATTGTCATTGTCACCCTGTTCACCCTATGTGTGCGCCATTCCTAGGGTTTCTATGCTAGGTTCACTTTCGTCCAAGGGTTTCAGACTTGCATTGCTTGGCTGACTTCTTCCTATTATTCTTGTGGGTTTTATTCTTCAATCTGTGTCAGGTTAATAGATTCAGTCTCGATAGTGGGAATATCATCCATATTAACCACTCCGATCATTTCTTCTAGCAGTCTATTAGTGATACCGTTCCTTCGCGTGAATTGACTAGGTTGCCCGAATTTTGGTGGCACCATCTTCATGACTTTGAGAAAAATCTATTGTATATCTCAACTGGGTTCTTCACAATTTCACTCTTACTCACACTTTGTTTTCTTTGTCACTCGACCACTCAAAAATCACAAGTTTTTTGTGTTTTCCCAAATTTTCCCCTTATATAGACTCTATCATTAATTCTCTCATGCATCCTTTCTTTTCCATTCACCAGTTTTCCACTTTTCCTGTCATTCTCCGTCTCGTCATGTAGTGTTTAATTTTTTGTTAAGTACCAAATACTTTCATACAAAAACTCCGCAAATATTCCGAGAAAAATATAGAAGAACCACACTTTTATTATAGAAAACCCTTGAGGTATGGAAACAACATACAATGGATCCTATTATGGAAGGGATCCTCTCCTGTTCACTTGCCTCTTCAAGGGGGAATCCTCCTACTAAGCTTCAACTCCAAATACAATATTTCTCTTCATATCCCATTACATTGCTTGAACCCCTTTATATAGTGCTACCATCACCTAAGAACATTCTAAAGGAGGAATATTCTAGAAGTAGAACCTTCTAAGAATTCCTCTTACATTTATTATATCTAACCACCCATTTATTATATCTAACTACCATAGTGGTCCTTATTTAATACTATAGTGGACCTAGTCCACCTTACATTGAATAAGCTCCACTATTATCACTATGGCCCTCTGCACANCCCACTACCTCTCTAGCTACCTAACATTCCATCCCCCTTATGAAAGTGTTGTCCTCAATGCTTGATGTAAAACCATATACTAGGGTCCCATGGATAAATGTGAACCATAGTGATGAAGTAGACTAGAGAACCATGGTCCCATTGAGAAATCAAATCCACCATGATGAAGTAGTCCAACTGCCATTGTAAACTAGAGTCCCATGTCCAAGTGTTCATGTGACCTCCACAATGAAGATATCGACACCCAATAACCAACTGAAAATGATACTCCCAATAGTGACACCTATCATGTGGATCCAAGTAATAATATCCATACACATAATGGGAGACAATCAAAGATGAATCTGGAAGGAACAATACCATTGTATAATATGCAATCTTGATGCTAGTAATCATAACTAGCTCCTGATGTGGGACATTGATGTTTTCTACAGAAGGTGGAGTACAGTCATAAAATAAAATATGGAAGTGGTTATCATCCCAAAAATAACAAATATCCATATACCAATCATCACAATCAGCCTCAAAATCATACCAAGCATATATTTCTTGATTATATTCATCCTGATGTCCGCCATAAGAAGTATATCCTACATGTTATCTGATGAATCTTGAATACTATGAAAAGTATCATTGAGGCCATGTTCAAGGTCATGCAATATGTCATGCAATGTGTCATACAATTGGGCTTGGAATGCTTCAGTGATTTGTAGAATTTATTTGAGGGTTTGAGAGGAAATAACCATTGGAAACACCACATAAAATATACCAAAAGAAATCTATTAAAATAACTTATTCAATGGAATTGATCTAGTAACAATCTGATCACCCTATGAAAAGTTATGAACTTTGCAGTCCCGTCGTCGTCATGAAAACCCCCCAAAAATAACTGATTTTAAATCAACAATATCTTCACTTCCAGAGCTTCAATTTGGATGATTTGTTTTTTGAAATTGGGTGAAATTGTGAGAGGAAGTCATATATACAATTTGTTTTTGAAAAATTCATCCTCAAAGGCTACTGAAATTAGAAAAACCATGCAGGCACCTGCGGAAAAACAAAACCCTGAAAATTGCAGATTTTGAAATGCAAATAACTTGACTTCTCGGATTCCGTATTAGACGATTTTTTTTTTTATTTTAGATATACAACCAATTGTTTCAAATTTTGCACCAAAACATACATAAATCGTTTGTAATGTCTCAACCTTTTTTTATTTTTTTTTTTGAAAAAATAAATCCGTAAAAACTAAAAATATTTGACCACACTTACTGCCAAGGAAAGTGCTCTAATACCACTTGTTAAGTACCAAATAATTGCATACACAAACTCCAAAAATATTCAGAGAACAATATAGAATAACCACACTTTTACTATAGAAAACCCTTGTAATGATCCCAAGCCAATTTTTTCGCTTGGTATCACTAACTACTATTGATTTATTGATGTGCAGGTGTTTATTGAGTTATTAAGTGCATACAAGATTCATCCAACACATGAAGATCATAACACATTCAAGATATAGAAGAACAAGCAAGATCTATCCTTTTTATTATGCAGAAATCAATACAATAGATGACCGATTTGGCAGAAACCTCAGATGGCCATACAAGCAATAGATATGAGCTGCTACAAAATGCTCCTATCAATACAAAAGAAGCCTCCAAAGGCCGGATAAGTAATGAAGACCAATACCCAGTAGATCTGAATGTCAAACTCTTCAGCTGAAGAGTGCCACGCTCCAAGTGAAGACTGAACCCCTCAAGAATTCGGCCCTGATGGGAGGGTGCTCCAAATGAGCCCAAACTCGGTCAAATGATAGATCAGGGCAATGGGAACCTCCTCCTGAAGTTTCAAGCCCAACGTCCAATCCCAACCTCTCCAACTGTTGAATCTAATAAGGGAGTTGCACCCTCTTGAATAGCTGAAACCCCAATGCAACTCATCCCTGAGAAATACACCTCCAAATGGCGTGAAACTCTCCAAGAAGATAGATCGGGCTATGAGAATCCTGTGGGAGAAGTTTCAGAACCAAATCTCAAGCCGATTTCTCTAAATCTGAGTTTTTCTGAATCACAGGATGTCTCCCAAGGCTCCAAGTCGTCCCAATCTGCAAATAATTATATGATGATGATAACCCTCCAAAAAAGTCCTTAAACTGATGATCATGCCCCTGTAAACAAAACCCAAGTGTTGGAATGGTCCCAGGCCCTCTGGATAAGCTGGATTGAACCCCCCTCTAGATGATGGTGCGCCCTTGCTGGAATCACAAGAACAATATGACCTGCTACCTTTTGAAGCGCTAGATGGAGATGAACTGAGACTAGAATGGTGTGGAGGAATCTTCATCCCCGAGACCAAGCTGTGGAACAAGGTGAGTGGATATTTCACCACTGAGTTGCTCAGAAGGGTTTGTACAACAAAACCCCCAAACTGACTGCTCAAGAGAAATAACAAGCAATATGCCAAATCCAAAATGAATAATGGGTGTGCCTTAGCCTCTTATTTATACTTTTTCTTCTAATCCTCTACCGAGTTAAGTTAACTCCCAGGGTTAACTTCTATTCTTCTGTTGAGTTATCTTTTCCTCCTTTTATCCTTTCTCTTTCTCAAGTCAACTTAAAAATATAACTTTAATCTAGTTGACCTCCCCCCCTCAGTGTGAGACTATGACATAGTGGGGGTGCCCAGGCCACTGAGTCTCCTCATAACCTCCCTAAGAGGTGGGGGAGATTGTAGTCTCCCCTGCTTGAAATTGCTTGTCCTCAAACAATTCCAAACCTGCATCTCGTACTACCTGTTCATTCTCCCAAGTGGCGTCTTCAATGGGAAAGTCTTTCCACCTGATCAGATACTCCTTGATGCTTCTCCTCTGGAGCTTCTTTTCTTGAACTTCCAATATCTCTTCCGGAATCAACACTAGATGAACTTCTTCGTCCACGGGAGGTAGTACCTCAATGGGGCGTATGTGTTGGCCGATGGCCTTCTTCAGGTAGGATACATGAAAGACATTGTGTATCCAACTACCTGGTGGAAGCTCTAACTCATAAGCCACAACCCCTACCTTTCTGCTGATTCTGTAGGGCCCAAAGAAACGTGGCTGTAACTTTTCTTCTCCACTCCTTTTAATGGAGGCCTGTCGATAAGGTTGGATCCTCAAATAAACCAATCCACCTACTTCAAAAGTGCGCTCCATTCTGTGTTTGTCTGCCTGATCCTTTTGCTATATCTGTGCCCTCTGTAAATGTTTTTATTAGTTGATTATGCCAAACCATTGCCTTGGGGGTAATAGCTGGAAGAGTACTTTAATTTGATTCCTTTTTCTAGAGAGAAATTACTCATTTCAAGAGACAAAAAATAGGAAGCATTGTCAGATACTAAGCATTCAGGAATATCGAAACGAGTGATGATATTTGAATTCAGAAAGGATATCACCTGGATGGTATTTACAGCTTTTACTGGGGCAGCCTCGAACCACCTGGTGAAATAATCTATGGCTGTTATGATGTATTTATGCTACTGTGAGGATACCAGATTGATTGGGCCTATAATATCCAGGCCCTAATGCTGAAAAGGGGAGTCTACCGAGACTGGTTGCAATGGGAATGCTAGTTTCTGTATCCGTCCAGATGCCTTTTGACAAATCACACACTTGCGAAATAAGGCATGAGCATCTTTGAAAAGGGTAGGCCAGTAATAACCTGCTCTTAATACCTTGTGGGTGGTGGTGTTTGCAAGATATCAGATATATAAAATATGCAGAACATAAATAAAATGCTAGAAATGGTAGAATAACAGTAAAATATCCAGTATAATCTCCACAATAACACAGAAATGATATAAGAACAACAATAGAAATAGCACTTTGATTTAGAAAGCAATGTTCACAGGCCTCTTCGAGGGGGAAACCTCCAATCGAGCAGCGCTCTATTACAATAATCTCCAAGCTAGGGTTTTCATACCCTCGACCCTTATTTATACTAAATATGTCTATTAAGAGAAACATCTAGAGGAAGATCTTTCTAGAAGCGGAAGCTTCTATTAGGTCTTCATACATCCGCCTTATTCTATTTTATTGAAAGGCCTTATTAATATTGACCTTTATTATATCTGAATACATTGATCTACCTATGTGCAGGTTAAGACCTTAACATGTTCTCCCCCTTAAAAACAACCTTGTCCTCAAGGCTTGAGATGTGGAAATTGCTGTAGAATGGTAGTTGGTTCCCAAGTGGCATCTGCTGGAGTCATATATTTCCACTGTAATAGCACTTCCTTGATGGTTCTCTGACGCAGGAAATGATCACGCTAGTCCAAAACTAATTCTGGCTGTAGCCAAATGGATTCTTCTTCAGATAACTCTGGAAGGTTGGTTTGAATTTGGCACCTGGTTCCAATCACCTTCTTCAAGCATGAAACATGAAAAATAGGATGTAGCTTCGACTGACTGGGCAGAGCTAACTGATATGCGACTTGTCCCACACACTTGAGAACTGTGTAAGGGCCATAAAATTTGGGTGCTAGCTTCTGACAATGCTCCGCCTTGAGGGAAGTTTGCTTATATGGTTGCAGTCTCAGAAACACCTGATCCCCTTCTGCAAATTGATGTTCAGAGCGACCTTGATCTGCTTGCTGCTTCATTCTATTCTGTGTCATGACCAAGTTCTCTTTAAGGGTATGAAGGATATCCTCTTAGACTGTAAGTGTTTGGTCAACCGCCTGGACCTTTGAGGTACCCGGTAAGTATGAGAGAACTGAAGGTGGTTTCTATCCATATACCGCTTCAAAAGGAGTCATGCGAGTGGTTGTATGGTATGTAGTGTTGTACCACCATTCGGTGAAGGGTAACCATTGAGCCCACCGGTGTTGTTTTTCAGAGGCAAAGCACCTTAGATATGTTTCCAAACACTTATTGACAACTTCCGTTTGACCATTCATTTGGGGATGATAAGCTGAGCTGAGATGCAATTGTGTGCCTTGTAGCTTAAACAGTTCTTGCCAAAAATTGCTTGTGAAAGTTGGGTCTCAATCAGAAACAATAGAGTGTGGCATGCCATGAAG
>JASDQU010100395.1:97410-125448 GCA_032191745.1 Picea mariana
GAAGCGAGACTCTAGTTCTTGGCTACGGGTATGGGCCATGAGGATGGGTGAACTGAAAAGGGAGCGGGCGGGGTCAGAAATTTTTGCAGAAAAATGATATGGATGAATGTGATAAGGGAGAAGAGATGAATCTAATGGAATAGGTCTCAAATAATGGTGAAAAAATTTCCAGACTTTTTTTTTTTTACAGCTGCGGGGTTATACTTTGGTCTGAAGAATGTTGTAGTGCTGAAATCCCCAAATTCTGAACTTGAGAGTATTTACTGAGCAACTCGAACACAAATGCACGGCAATAGATCTCGCCGGTTTAATTTGTGTATGTTTATGTTTATGTTCCCCAAGGGTTAGGTATTAAAGGGTTCTACAGACAAGGGTTTGCCCTGTGCTATAGCTCTCTGATATACGTGTGGGGTCCAACAGTAGTACTCGACCCAATATCTTAGGGCACTAACTAAGGAGGATAGACCGTACCCTTAGCCGTACTACCCGACTACCCAGGTACTAGAGAGTATCTTCCCGAGTGTTGTTCTCGGTGACACTATAGCAGTCCGACGACCGATAGGTTTATCTAAGGAGGGCTTCAGGAAATCTAGGCCGATCCGTACACAGGTGCTGTCTGATGCGCTACCACTCGAAGGGGTACCAACAGGGGTTACAAGGGTGGCCAACAGATGTGCGCTTAAGAACCACTTGTATTTCCTGCGTGTATGAATACCTCAACCGCGGGTTTATGCGCGTAACGACAGATCTATGTGGCTTAAAGATGCTGGAATACGTCTCTACCTTGAAAAAAAAAAATACCCACAATTTCTGCCAAGGAAAGTGCTCTGATACCACTTGCAAGATACCAGATATATAAAATATGCAGAACATAAATAAAATGCTAGCAATGGCAGAATAATAGTAAAATATCCAACATAATCTTCACAATACACAGAAATGATATACGAAATAGCAATAAAAAATAACACTTTGATTCAAAAAGAAATGTTCACAGGCCTCTTCGAGGGGGCAACCTCCAGTCGAGCAGCGCTCTGTTACAATAATCTCCAAGCTAAGGTTCTCATACCCTCGACCCTTATTTATACTAAATATGTCTATTAAGAGAAGCATCTAGAGGAAGATTCTTCTAGAAGTGGAAGCTTCTATTAGGTCTTCTTACATCTGCCTTATTCTATTTTATTGAAAGGCCTTATTAATATTGACCTTTATTACATCCGAATACATTGATCTACCTATGTGCGGGTTAGGACCTTAACAACAGGTACCTAAGGACTTGGCAACCTTAAACCTCTCTCGAGACTCATTCTCAAGCCTTCTTCCATATAGTAATAGGGGCTTCTATTCATACATCTAACTTTCCATCTCATTTCCCCCTAGGGTCACTGAGATTCCCCCCTTGAGGTGATTCTATCATATCTAAAGTGACGAGAATACCTACGTAAGGTGACAATGGGTAGGTGTTCTCAAAGTTGTTGCCATTTTGGTGGTTGGGTTGGGCTTTTCCCAACCTACAATTTGTGCGATAACATGACCTATGTATATGTAAATACTATGAAGAATTATTGTTATGTTGTTAATGACAGATGTTATGTGATTTACTTCTAGTATGCAAGTTTTAATTGAAGGATCTTGGTACATGGATATCAAGTTTAATAATATGTTTTAAATGTAATCACATGTCAATAGTATATGGTTATGCACGAGCTCGTGTTATAAACTAACCTACAGGTTGAATGGACTATGTGATAGCCAAGCAAGTGTGATATTAAGTGGTCAATCTAATGGACATCGAATACAAAGTGGTATTATAGGAATCATCCTTATGTTATTTTATATTGGTTCAAATGCACTGCTATGATATTGGGCAATTGCAGGATTTTTAGGTGGCATGCCTGCTTGAAACTAGTTATTCAATGAGAAAGCTACCATATCACAACGCCATAGTATGTTCCATGATAGGGTGTTGACCCCAGTTCTATCAGGAGGGGTGGAGGCATTTCTCACCATTTATCCTCTGAAACCTGGAGTCTTGGGAGAACGATGTTAAGTCATGCTTTCCTAGACGTGTATGACGATTTCCAATTGCCTGTTGGGGAAGCTTGGTCAAGGTAGTTGAGACTTACACTTACGGGTTCTATATGGAGTTAGGTAAATATAGTTGACGCTCCAGTATAGTCCAATAGAGGAAGGATAGGATCTAGAAGATGGAAGTAGGTTAGGAGAAAGGGTGTTCAGAGTAGTTGGGAGCATTGTTGGGTTTAAATCTTGTAACCGTAGTGTCTGACTTATTCCTTGTTCTTTTGTATTAAATGCTTAACTCAATTATGATAATATAGGCAAATGTTTCATTTATATTCTGCTATTGTCACTGATGAATTTCTTCTACTATGATTGGTGTACATGATTGATTAATTCATTATGAGATTTGTTGCACTATAAATTTGCTTGTGAGCATACAAAAAACTTCATTAGATGTGACAGTTGTTATCATTAGTACATGCACGATCTATGTATGCGTCAACTATGCATACATACTTTGTGTGTGTATGCTAGTAGTATTATGACATATTAAGATAAGGATTATGCTTGTTTTTCATGGGTGTATTATGTCTTAGTATATTGATTAAGTTAATTGGTTTGATTAGGTTAATGTGGTTTATTAAGTTAATTAATTTAATGAGGTTTAGTGTTGTTATTAATCTAATTTATTGATTAGAGTTAATTTGGTTTATTAAGTTAATTAATTTAATGAGGTTTGGTGTTATTATTAATGTAATTAATTTACTTAAATTTTAATGCAATTATTAAATTGATTTATGTATCTATTTATACTGCATGAATGAAATGGCTACATGTTAAAATTCAATGGATTATGCTTGGATTGGATTAAATGATATTTATTGATTTAGGATAGGCTGCTAGAGATATGTCAGAGAGGTCTAGGCTTTGATGGCGGGGTGGTGGGGAAAGGGGGGGATATTTTTGAGGTAAGGAGGTGGAAGGAGGAAGAAGGGTAAATAAATTTGGGAGGTTCAAGGTTCCAAGCATTGGGAGAAGGGATTTTGGTTTTGAGAGCAAGATAAACAAAATATTAAAGGACCGTGTTTTGGAGAATTGGGGTAATTTTGTGTTAAGTACCTGAATAGATCTGGAAATAAATCTCAAAATAAACACCAAGCCATTCACCATAACAATGAACACAAGAATGTAGAGAAAACCATTGAGGTAGGGTAACACCATATATTAATCCTTAAGGAAGGATAACACTCCTCAAACAATGCTTGATACATTCACAATATTCTTCACTCCCCTCATTACATTGCTTACACTTCTTTATATAGCTCTCTCTATCTCCTAGGAACCTTCTAGAGAGCCTTCTCACATTTATTACATCTAACTACCATAGTGGGCCTTTATTAATATAGTGGACCTAGTCCACCTTACACTGAATGACCACATTCTCATATATTAAATCACTTCCACTAATAATATCTAAACACATTCCCATTGGGTACCTCCATAGGTACCCCATATTACCTCCATAGGTATACTACATTTTGACTTAGATTGGGCACTGACCATACTAGGGCCTTGGTTCTGGGACTTTGGGCAGAGACGACCAGGAAACCACCCAAGGTTTTCCTAGTGCGAGGGAGCTGGCGAGGCTGTTCCTAGCTAGTTGAGAGGATAACAATCTAGTTTGGGCACTTTTGAGGAGTAGAGAAGGAAAGGGGACAACTCATCTACAAAAGACTAATTCAAATATATTTCGATGTATTTTACTATTCTAATTATCTAAATTAGTTATGGATTTTTTTTTTTAATTATGTTGTATATCAAAGTTTGGTTGTAGGATACTTAAAATTTAAATACATATTGCATTTGTTTAAATTTTATCATAAGGAAATTCAACAAGAATTATTGTCTTGAAATTAAATAGAAACTCTTTTCTTCTATTCATAACAATGCTTTTATTGGAGAAACTTGTTCTCTTAGAATTATAGAATTACAGTAGTGTTTAAATCTGAAGCCCTGGTTGAAAGGGCTTCACAATTGAAATCAAGGACATTTTCTTGCTTGTGTAGTAAGGTGTTATTAGTCCCACTACTACTAAGTGGCTCATCATCGATGGTTGACAGACGTATGAAAAAATAGAATGATTACTGCTTGTGTGAGGATAACAATTAATGCATAGAATAAATAATTTACTAACATGTGTATTATTGTGAAACACGATCAACTGCAACAATTGATAAAAAATGTTGAAGAGCATGGGAAAAATAAAAAAAAACAAGAAGATCCAAGTGGTGAAAGGGTGTGGCAATATATTTGTTTCAATTATCAATTGTTTTCCTAGCTATGTATTGGTGGTTTGTGGAACAATTATCTTAGCTTCATAAAACTGATAGGGGATCCTTGTAGCTTTTGAAACAAAATAAAAGGGAGTATAGAGCATGGAACAACTCATACATTAGGAGATACAAGCAGTAAAGAGATGCAGTGCTATATTTGTTTCGACTATTAGATATCCATTGTGCTAAATCTGGTGTTGGTTCTTGGAACATAACATCCATTGAGGTAAAGAAGATAGAAACAAATGGTCCATGCAAGGAAAGAGACTTCCAAAGATTGAACAAAGAATTTGAGTTGTTGAATAACCCCCCCGACCATTGTAAACCAATCATAATGTAGATTACACATCTAGGCAATTACATTTTATCCAAGAAGCTCATGAGAAAGGAATGAATCAAGGAATTACCCCCTAGTATCCATTCACTCTCATTGAAGTCATTAAGATTGTAGAGGGATTCCGTGTAGCATAATAGAGCACCTTTAAATGATTAGAGATGGAGTGGATTGCCAAGGACTAAATTGAATCACTAAGACAACAATTGAATGTTTTGGAAGAGAACATTGATGGACTAAATTGAATCATTGAGACAATAGTTGAATATTTTAGAAGAGAACTAAGATTTCGAAGGATTGTGTAGAGGATTAAATCATAGCTTGATATCCCATGATTTTTTGGATTAGTTATAATGACCGACCTAATCATAGATATATGCATTCTCATCTATGGATCCTTCAGTGAAGAAAGTAAACTATAGGGCTCCCAAGATGAATTCAATTGATGAAGGCTATGCAAAGCACTTCTTAGATCCTCAAGGCACATCATTTCACTTCAACAAACACCTAGACATAATGTTATCTTTTTAGGTGATGCATTTGGCCTCTAGACAATCCACATCACCTGAAAATAAACACACTAGTAATCTAGAATGACTTGATGAAGGGATGCAACAACAAACTAAAGCAAGCATCGATGTGTTTTTCCTCCCAAGGCTAAAATGCATTGATGAGATAGTTGTAATGGCGAAGAAAGATGGTATGATATGTGTTCTACCTTTTAGAGCTTTGATAAACACCGTTGAGAGTTAAAAACATAATAGGAGGCCAAATGCATGGCAACATGAGTTGCATTTGTTGCTTGGAGAGCCAAGTGATGTATTAAAGCTCCATCAGATATTGCCGAGAGTTAAAAACACACTAGGAGGAAAATGCATCCCTATGGAGGTTGCAATGAGTTGTAGGAGAGGTAGATGATGTGGTTCAACTTAAGAAGTAATGTCAAATCCATCCTACACAAAGTAAAAAAAAATGTATGAAATGCCAAAACATAGCCATTGGGAAGCTGTAACAATGGAACAAGATGACAGTGAGTGTGTTTTTCCCTTGTGGGTGTTGTTGGACCCTGCCATGGGATAAAAAGTAAAAAACAATGCAAAAACACAGTAATTGAACAATAGGGAAAGCAAACCATAGAAAGAGATGGTTCATTTTTCCCTTTAGGGATTTGGGGCATTGCTAGGCATTGCCATGAGCTAATAAAACACATGCAAGGAAAAAGTGTAACAATTGGGGGGAACCTGTGGCAGTGGAACAAATGAGAGGCCAACACGTCTTTCCCTTTGGGGTTTTGTTTTATCCCACCATTAGTTAGAAAACACACAAGGAAGGAAAACACTTCACCGAATGGGTTATAATTGATACATGGACAAGGAAGTATTGTGTTTTCCCTTTTGAGATCCCACCAAAGAGATAAAATGCATAGTAAGATAAAACATATCGCCGGAGGGGATGTGATTTTTGTGTAAAGAGCCAAGGAGATGTTTTGATCTCTAAGCCTTTGCCAAATCCCCAAGTAAGTCCATAAACACATCAACAAGTAAAATACATTTGTGGAGGAGTTATAGTAGTATATATGATGGAGACACATGTGTTTTAATCTCTAGGTTGGACAATGCAATGTTTTCCTTCATGGCCAAGATTTTGGAACCAACATCTTGCCCAAAAATATTAACTTGATAGTGCTTGAGCTTGGGCAGTCTCCTCTGTGCTTCACACCATTTGTTTGTGTTGTTCATGATATTTCACAATTGCTTTTTTATTTATGGATTGTTTTATTTAATGTTGTAGTCAAGAGAGATGTTCTAAGCTTACATGAAGCATTCAATGATAGTTGGGAAAAATATGATCCTAGAATCATGTTCCTTTTTCCCATTTACCTGGAAATCAATTAGTCGCAAGGCATACTTGGTGGGCAATTCATAACTACTATGTCTTATTTAAAGTTGATGAAATTTTTAATTAAATGACATGGTTTTTAATAATGCAAGAAGAAGACCTTGGAAAAATTATATATTTCTCATAAATCAAGTCAAAATCACATTCGTCACACTTGTTTACCCCCATATCAATTGGTTATATCCTTCATATTTCATGGTGGCCTTGGTTTTTAGCTTGTTGATGAGATTTATAAAAAAATAATGTTAATTGATGAGATTTTATTAATCAATGAATTAATATTGTTTCTTTCACCATGAGTGAATGAAGGTTTCCAGGATGAAATTGTACAATTATAGGAGGGAAATAGTTTCACATTCCTTTAATTTAATCAATTTCATTGTTATTGTTTAATCCTTTTTTGTTAACAAAGCATTTGTTATTTTCATTAACTGGTTATGTTGTTATGGTTTTTGTGATGAGTTATCAAGTTACCAATATAGTATGTAATCCATTGTGTTGTAAGTTTCATAGTCTATGCATAATCTTGTGTCAATTGCTTACAAAGGATTTCGTGTGCAAAGAGATGAATGAATAACGAAAGTGGTCAAGTGGGTATGAAGGAGAATGAATGTAGGATTGAAACATTGATGTAACTTCATGCAAGTGCAAGAAGTAAGAAGACATTCCCAAATTGAAGAAAACAAGAAGAGAATAAAAAAGGCATCGTCAACACAAGAGACGAGCCATGTGCTAAGAAAGCTCCATGCTCATAGATGAATGCAAAAAAGAGGATGATAAACCATAGTACTAACCAAACAACGAATTGAAAGACAACATATATCTATCCAAATGAACATGCAAGACAAGGCCGATAGTCAAAGTATTGGAGGTGTGAAGAGTAAGTGAGAAAGTGGACATCTAAATGATGAGAGTGCTTGTCTTGAGTCAGTGTTATTTTGAAAGTCTCACGTGAGTAAGAAAGATATTGTAATTTCTTATTTTTTATTGAAGTTTATTCTCATGAACCAACTGAGTGGTCAAAATGAGAATACAGTGAAGTTGTAGTGGTTGAGAGATGGAGAAGTTCAAGAGTCATCTAGGGTAGCTCAAGAATCATCTAGGGTAGTAACTAAAAGGTCAAGAATCTATAAGACTGAGAGCCATGAACTAAACTTGTAAATATAACCATTGCCTTTAAGAATGTAATTCTCTTTTGGCCATGTAAGCTATCATTCTATTTTAATAAAGAGACCATTGTTAGTTTTGTGTGTTAAAATATTCGATGTGAGCGTTTTACCATAGACAATATCACTATTGTCACCCAACCATAGTCACATAGCACCCCCGAGCACCATAACCTTTTCTAGATAGAATGATTCCGGAATAAACACTAGAACCAACAGATAACCAAGAGAACTCATCTTTCTCCAAAGATAGCTCACCAAACAGAAAGTCCCAAAGCCACAAAACAAGAACAATACTCAGCTGCAACAGTTACAGTTGCACTTACCAAGAATACCACCAAGGAATATCACCAAGAACACCACCAAGAGATACTAGAGGATAGGGCACACATCTTAGGCTAGACGATGCTAGAGAGAGAGACCAAGAACCATCCCAGAAGATCCACCTTCCATCCTTATAGCTGCAACTCCAAATTGTGCCAGGCTTGACTGAGAGAGTGTGTGAAGTGTGTGTGTACAAATGAGCTAGATCATCTCTTATTTATAGTGGTTTTTGTCACTTGTCTGGGATGCCTTGTCCTTTTAGAATCTAATACTTTAATATTAATTCTTTTACTGAGCCGAATTATCTTCTAGGGTTTCTACACATCTGTTTAGGGTTTCTCTTGCTTCTAAAATATTCTATTCTAGCCAAAGTTTACACATGGAGTTTAATACCTCCCGCAACTACCATAATATCAACAGTCCCTCCTAGCTAGGGAGGTATTAACAAGTAGCATCATCATAGCCACACATGCTATCTCATGATCACGTAGATCAACTCACGAGCAACATCACCACTATCAGTGTCATCTGGTAGCATCAACTGCATCATCCCTTGAGACCATACTCCATCTGAGTAATTAGGCATGATGCTAAATATGTCACTCACTCAACAAAGTGATACAATGACCATTCTTCTAATTCAGACATATGCCCTAGAAGAATGAGTATCCCAACAAATGCTGAATGTCCTCAATGGCTCCAAGAACCATCTTTTCCACTGCATCATCTCTAAGTTGTATGATCATATCTAAGCTGTACTAGCATGATCATATCTAGCATGATGTGGAGTACCATCTACATCATCTCTAAGTCATACTAGCATGACGACAATGCACCATCTCTAAGCTGTGCTCACATGATGTAGATTAATGCCTCTGCATCATCTCACTATCCATCTAGTTGGAAATCACCTCCAACACTAGTGGTAGTCTCCATGGAAATAAGATAGTAGCATACAATTGCTACATTGACATCCAATAGAACACAATTGTGTCTATCCATCGTAGTACACAACTATTGTCCAGTGGTACACAACCACTCCCAGTAGCACACAACTACTAACCAATGACACATAGTCACTACTAGTGGAGGACATCCACCACAGTAGCATACGACTATTGTCTAGAGACATACAGTCTCCACAACAATCAAATCATATCATATGATATCATCCTGCATCAACAATGTCATAAGCTGCAACACCTCTAATCCGTACTAGCATGATGCAAATGCATCATATCTAAGATGTATTAGAGTGATATAGAGTATCATCTACATCATCTCTAAGTCATACTAGCATGACATATCTAGCATGATGTGAATGCATCATATCTAAGATGTATTAGAGTGATATAGAGTATCATCTACATCATCTCTAAGTCGTACTAGCATGACATATCTAACATGATTCCAATGCATCATATCTAAGTTGTATGCCATATCTAAGCTATACTCACATGATGTAGATCAGTGCCTCACTATGTCATCTCTAAGTTGTATGATCATCTACAAGCTGTACTAGCATGCCATATCTAGCATGATGCTTATGCATCATATCTAAGCTACATGTCATATCTAAGTTGTACTAGCATGATTATAACTAGCATGACACGAGCCATCTGCATCACCTCTAAGTTGTATGGTCATATCTAAGATGTACTAGCATGAAAATATCTAGCATGATGTCAATACATCATATCTAAGCTGTATGTCCATCTCTAAGATGTACTAACATGGCCATATCTAGCATGATGTGGCTCACCAACATCGTATCTAAGCTGTACTAGCATCAACATAACTAGCATGATGTCAATACATCATATCTAAGATGTATGTACACCTCTAAGATGTACTAGCACGATGCACCTCAGGCCACTATATCATCCATAAATCCAACCATATGTATCATATCTAAGTTGTACTAGCATGATCATAACTAGCACGATGCAAGCATCATCTTTAATATGTATGACAATCTCTAAGATGTACTAGCATGATACAGATCTGCAACCCACTGACAGTCCATGATGCCACATATCAACACTCCCTCCCAACTGAGGAAGTCATCTCCTCCCTCTCAACCAAGGGAGTAATCTCCACAAGTCCCATATTGTCCCTTAAGTATGCAAACTTTATCTTGGACAAAGGCTTCATTAAAATATTAGCTGTCTACTCATCAAAGCAGAAATACTAGAGAATCACTTCTCCCCTCTGGAATTTATCACAAAGAAAGTATTACTTGATCTCAATGTGCTTCGACCTGTCATGGAACACTGGGTTTTTTGAGAGCTTCACACAACTCTGATTATCACAATATATCACAGTTGAATTCAACACCTGATCAAATAGTCCAGAAACCAGTTTACAAAGCCATACTGCTTCCGTACAAGCATCACAAGCTGCAATATACTTTGTTTCTGCAGTGTTGAGTGCAACAAACTTCTATTTCCTGCTATCCCATGATATCATAAAAGAGCCCAAACTGAAGCATACACCGGAAGTACTCTTTCTATCATCCACACTCCTTGCCTAATCCAAATTAGTAAATCCATGCAGCTATACATCACTGTTTGAGGCATATCTCAAAGCATAGTATAGCGTCCGACAAAGATATCTCAAAATATGCTTTGCAACTATCCAATGCTCATGTCTAGGTTCCACCTAGAACTGGCTCAATGTGTTCACAACAAAGCAAATGTTCGACAAGGTATTTGCCAAATACATTAATGAATCAATCAACTTCCGGTATAAGGACGAGTCTACTAGATCAGAATCAAAGTCTCTCAACTTCCTCATATTTTTTACCATGGGAGTTGCCATGGATTTGCAATCCATCATCCCAAACTTCTAAAGAATATTTACAAGATACTTCCGTTTCATAGGAAGATTTCACCACGTTTCTGCTATATTTCTAGTCCCAAATAATAATGCATGACACCAAGATCCTTCATATCGAATTCATAGGCTAACTCCCTCGTACACTGAATAATGAGAGGATCTACACCAAGCTTTTAGAGCTTGTTTGAGTCCATACAAGGCCTTTTTCATACATGGGTTTCTCTCGGGTGTACCCCAAAACCTTGAGGTTGTTCTATGTATACTCAATTAGTCCATTGAACAAAGCGATCTTTACATCCATCTGATGTAAACTCCAACCCATGGATTCTGCAAGAGATATGATGGCTCTAATAGAGGTGTATCTGGCAATTGGAGCAAACGTCTCATCATAGTCTTCTCCCTCCTGCTCAGAGAACCCTCTTGCTTTGTGTTTATCAATACTCCCATCTACTGCATGCTTTATCTTGTAAACTCATTTACATAATTTTCTTCAGGTCTAGGTATGATTTCCCATACATTATTTTTCATGATGGATTGATATTCTTCCATCATAGCTTCCTTTAGAATTGGTACTTGGTGAGATCACCTGTCTCACAACTTTATGGAGTCATTTGCTCCATTTTTGCAACTGTCACTCTAGCTCCCTCTCAGAGCTATTTCATGTGACCTTCCCGGAATAAGAAAAACAAGAGAAAAAGTATTTCCAATAACATTTTCATCAGAACATATCTATGGTAACAAGGATCATAGAATTATCAAGGTGACCTTCCTGGGAACAATAAATATCTCATAGAGGAGATGTTAGTTTATTTCACAAACAAGTACAATAAGCATCTATATCAATAGTACTTACATACAACCAAGTATGACTAGCAGTAATAGAACCCTTCAAAGATTGTTGTCTCAACTATAGTATTTACTTGTATTATATCAACTATTAAACTTGAATTGTGCAAATTCAAACTTAACAATTTGATCAATAAAACCTAGAACCTGAAGCCTCAACTGTTTGTTCCTCTGAATGTACTGAATCCAAGATCATTGTTTGGACAAGGTCTCTTGTACATTCCCTGTAAAACAAACTCATGCTTTTGCTGGATGATATAACATGAAAAGCATATACAAGTGCATACCTTTGAAATTTGCAGCATCGTTCAGCTTGTCTTCTAATCCAAAACTAGACACCATCTTGAAAAGAAGAGGCTGTTAGAAACTAAATCAAAAGGTTTAATGATTAGAACAAGATAGAAACCCTGAAATTACAACTTTGACCAAAAGTCAACCTTTGACTTTGACAAAAAACTCAAATTTGACGTTTTTTCTTATTGAGAGTACCAACAAGTGCGCTAGGCTAAGGCGCACTAGAATGTCCAGGAATTATGCCAAAATTCTCACTTGAAGTGCCCAGAAGGTTAGGTTAGGGTTTGCTGTAGCTACATAATCAAAAACCCAGTTGTAGATGCAACTGGTGCCACAACGAACTTAACAAAGAACTGCCACGCTACCTTCCAGTGGTTAGACTATTCTAAAGGTGGCGTGGGCCCATAACCTATTAAAATATTAGATGTGCTTGTTTTACCATAGACCATATCACTATTGTCACCCAACCATAGGCACACAACCATCCCCGAGCACCATAACCTTTTCTATATAGAATGATTCCGGAAGCAGCACTAGAACCAATAGATAACCAAGAGAGCTCATCTTTCTCCAAATATATCTCACCAAATAGAAAGTCCCAAAGCCACATAACAATAACAATACTCAGTTGCAACAGTTGCAGTTGCACTTACTAAGAATACCACCAAGAAATATCACCAAGAACACCACCAAGAGATACTAGAGGATAGGGAACACATCTTAGGCTAGATGGTGCTAGAGAGAGAGACCAAGAACCATCCCAGAAGATCCACCTTCCATCCTTGCAGCTGTAACTCCAAACTTGCGCCAGACTTGACTGAGAGTGTGTGTACAGAGCTAGATCATCTCTTATTTATAATGGTTTTTGTCACTTGTCTGGGCCGACTTGTCCTTTTAGAAGCTAATACTTTAATATTAATTATTTTACTGAGTTGACTTGTCTTCTAGGGATTCTACACATCTGTTTAGGGTTTCTCTTGCTTCCAGAATATTCTATTCTATCCAAAGGTTACACATCCACAACTACCATAATATTAACAATGTGTTTATTCTCTTGTAGAGCTATATTTTGTCTTGGGAATATTCTCTTCTTTCTCATTTCTCTTGGTACTTGTGGGTGTGATCATTCTAACTTGTGGAATATTCTAGTTTTATGATGTTTGCTCTCATTTATCTTATGCTTGCTAACATCTAATGTTAAACAAGGAGCTTCTCAATGACTTGGGATCATTATTAGTTGCCCAAGATCTTTGAATACAAATGTACTTTAGTTGGAGGACTATTCTCCCTACTTTCTATATGTCTAATCATGTTTGTTTCAACTTGGTTATTAACTAGTTTTGTGATAGGGAAGTGTTCTTAGCAATTGGATCATTTTACTTTGGGAGCGAGATGGAAGCATCTCATTCAGGTTCATTTTTTATAGCAATTGGATTCTTCTCCCTATTATCTGTTGCATTTCCATATATTGTTCTTTAGTCCTTTAATTTGTATTTAGTTAGCTACATTTTGTGTATTGTATTTGTTGCATTTCATTTCTTGCATTCACACCATCTTCATTTATATTTATGCATTTTTATATTAATTAATTTAGATTAAATTAGATAAAGAGCATAAATGAACATCATTCATTGCATAGGATAGTTGGGCCATAATCGAAGGGCTTGCCATTCTAATGAAGAAAGGCCTAATTGGGCCCTTTCATCAGGTAGGTTTGCGTGGTTGACAAGGATTGTTTCCCACATCAATAGTTAGAGATTGAAATTTTCCCATCATGGTGAGAATTTGTGGTTAGTTAGGTCCACAAATTCTAACTTGGTTGGATGTAGAGATGATAGAAAAATCTCACCTAGAATCATTTTGGTTTAACAATTGTGAGTTGGAGTAGCAAAAAGTGACACCCAATTACTTTATCTTCAACATAGATAGAGTATAGAGGCATGCTAATTCCAACATGTAAAGGAGTTTGGTTGAGGATATTATTTGTTGATATTGGTTGTGTATAGGAAGAACCCACAATTCTATTTTGTTGGGACAGATTGTGGTTTTTCATCACCACAATAATAAAATAGATGTCCATGTTCACTATTTTGGGGAGCTATAAGAAGGCCATATTCAATTAAAGTATTGCAAGACATTTGAATAATTCGCTGATACATACATAAAACCTTTAGCAAAACAAAAGTCCAAGAAGTTCAAATGAATGCTTGGTATAAAGGAAAACATTTTTTCGTTAAGGGGGAATATTGGAAGCATTGATGAAAAAATTATGTTTGTAGGAGTAAGTAAGAGACACATAAATGTGTAGTTAGGTGCATGCACATAACATTGTGGCACAAACACGGGCTAGTAAGGCACACAACTATCAGGCACATGGAGGAATCAAGAACATTAAGGTACATATGTTGACATTGAATGGGGAGTTGAGCATATTATACTGACATAGATCAAACCATTGTAGAAATTATGGCTTAAAATTCAAAGTTTAATATCTAATTCAAAATTAATCACTAGATTTTAAGGAGGCATAGTTATCATTGAGCAGAAAACAAAGAGGTTAACAAAGAGTTACAAAGGATGGTCCATAAGTTGGTCAAGGATGATCATTAAAATACTTACCCATATTTTATACATGACCTCTCAATGTTGAGGATGATGAACATTTTAGATTGGATGAGAAAAGATATGGGTTTCATCAAACCAATTGTTTTAATATATGAAAGATCAATATGAGTGGCAGATTAAGTCTTGTGAGCCTTGAGTTGTCAGTGAATTGCAAGATAATGAGTTGTTAGCATTATTGAGCAAGGACCTTGGTGTTGTAGATATTGAGAATGCACTAATTCAAGATTGATTTATAACTTTATGTAAATCTATTATGCATTGTAGTTTTTATGTTAACAAAGCTAGTGTTTTTTCTTATCTATTGTATCAAGTTGCATGGGTTATTTTTCTTTTGTTTTATAATTTTATTTGAATTTATCTAAAGTTGTTTGTTAGTATTAAAACCTATGACAATTTTTAGGCTGCAATATCAAATTTTCTTAGGCATTGTTCTGTGAGAGCAATGGTGTTCCCTTGTGATAAGTGTTCTTTGTAGGAGGAGTACACTATGTAATATTGGTGGACCAAAAAGATTATATAGTTCCCTTAAAACTTGGGTGGTATCTGTTATCCCCATTTTGTGCTATAACTAAGAAGATCATGTCTCGAGGCCCTCAGGTTGCAGATATGGAGTTCCGAGAGACCACATGACTAGTAGTGTCCACTTGAACATACAGAATCCCGCTCTATCACCACATTTTGATCCATTGTGAGCGCATCCACCACACCAACTAGCTGCTGGAAGGAAGATGGGTCTTGCTCCATGTGGTACAAGTCATGTATTGTAGCAGGTAATCACCCTAATATTCAAGGCATTTAAGCATAATGTATTTAAGCTTCTTTTGATTATAGAACGCATGCTTGGACATTATGATTTTGACCATGTTTCACCTTGGTGAGTGTCATATATTTCCTAGTAAGTGGAAAACCTTTGGGGAAGGTTTGTGACTGGGGGTCCCTTAAGGGGTTGTTGTACCTTTCTCGACCATACTTACCACTCTCTACTCATTACATTTCCATCATATTTTCCTCTTTTAGGTCCTTTGAATTTAGTGACCCAAGAAGGGAATGTACCTCATTTCATGGGAAGAAGGGGCTAAAGGCCCAGAGGGATTGTTGTCGGCTAAAAATATAAAATCCTAAATATAGACCTTCCAGATGCTTCGCCCAGGGATCCTCGAGAAAGAAATGAAATGCTTCTCTGTAAGAAAAGGGGGACCTACAAAAATACATGACAATGAATGCTTAAGGGGTTAGTTGAAGGATGGGAGGTCTCATCACGAGCTAACCTATCATGATCATCGATATTTAGTGGTATGACATTATCATCATCTGGTCACCAAGCTAGGGAAGTGGTTCTCAGTTACACAATTAAGAGAAAGGGGGTCTCATCACGAGCCAACCTTCTCATTTCCGCAAGGTATTTGTGAATGACGTTGTCATTATTTGGACAACAAGCCAGGACAGTGGCCTTCAACTTGTTCCTTAAAACATGAAATAAATAATAAAGAATGGCAAGAAGATGGGCTTGGAAAAAGTTCATCGCAAACGAAGGTGCCACACACCCTTTACAAAGGCACCCATAAACGAGATAATACGATCCCTTGTATGTCATGAAACTCATCGACCTATAAATTCTAAACCCCTTACACCTCATCGTCCACTATGTGACCTTGCAAGGCCATCCTTGGGAGCATCCCCTACTTGAGGGCTTTTGTCTACCCAATAGGAATTTTATCACACCCCTCCCATACTTAAACTTGGTCAATTGTATGGGGTTTTTGAGCATTTGTTTAATTTGATGAGGTAGTTTGACGCAATTGTTTAGGTGCCTTGCTTATTAGATGCGGTTTACACATGTCATGATACCTTTGACTTGAGATCTTTGGAGGGCGTACCCTTTTGTTTTGCAAGACCTTTGGTGGCCAGTTTTGGGAGAACAAGCCTAGCTTGGGCTTCCATGGGGAAAGGATCCCACATGTTGGATGATATAGGTTTTCAAACCAGATCATAGAGACATGCCTTTGAAGTATTACATGGAATCATGGAGGATCTTATCCAAGCCCTAGTACCTTAACAACTTGCTTAAGAGAGGAAAAACGTCATCTTTTGAGGGTTGACATCATGCTTGAGGGGGTTTGATGGTGATGGAGTTATTGCACATTGACACTTGACATATTTTCACCGGAGGAGACATGGATTGACCCTCACACTTGATGAGGAGGCTCAAGGAGCCCCAACAACCTCCATTTTTCTCTCCAACCACTTGCTCAAGTGGTCAAAACGTCCCCTAAAGGGGTGACATCATCTTGTTTTTAGGGTTTCTATTGTGTTAAAGTGAAAATTGAATATTATTATTTTATGCAAGGGGTAAGATAAGGGTTGTTGACCCCTTATCTTATGTTTTACCCTTGCTAAGTGGACAAACTATGTGTTAAGTTTTTTGTATAAATAGAGATCACGTGAGTCTCATTTCATACCATAATTCTCCCATTGTGAGAGGCCAAGGACTAGAATTTTTGTTACCTTCAATCTTTTTTGCTTTCATTTGCTATGGTATGGTGTTATCTTTGGTTATTGGCTACATGATGATGATGCACTAGCTTTTGGAGGTCATTTCTACCTCTTTATGGTGGTTTATCTTAGCATGTTTCAACTTGAATTTGGTAAATGCTACACTTGTTGTTGTTTTCTTTGTTCAAAGTTCAAGGTTTTTGATAAGTTAAGTAGGGAGTATAAGGGCTCACAACCCTACCTAGATCCACCATAATCTATCATAGAAATATTTTTTGCAAGGATTTGCTAAGGAAGTATAAGGGCATACACCCCTTAGCCTAAACCCTAGCTAGGATACTTGCTTTGGGGAATAAGAGGATTTATACCCCCAAGGAGGTAGTACCTCCAACTCTCTATCTTGCGACCCCATTAACCCATTAATCAAAGGCACTAGTCGTTGCATTGGGGAAAAAATATTGCATTGATAAACATGAAAATTCAAGGTCTTGAAGTTCTCTCACTTGGATATTATTCTTTGAGCCTCAAGCTATCTTGCCTCATTGAGGCATCCCCTCTCTCTCATTAAAACTTGTTGCTGTTACAAAACTAACCTACAACCACTAGGGCTGCACAAAGGCTAACCTTCTAACCCTAAGAAACCTCCAAACTAACCCTAGGTACTAGCTATAACTTCTCCCTAACAAACTACTAACCCTAGCCCACTTTTTAGGCCAATTAAGAGTAATTTTTGTGGGTTACCTTTGCTGATTTTTATCCCGTTTTGATACAACCATTAAGGTTGCTATCCTTTTGCTGCAGATTTGCTATTTTATAGTCATACTATCATGCTAAAGTCACAAGTTTTATTAATAAAGTGGTGCTAGTTCTTTTCTAGTTTATCTCTCACATTTATCTTGACATTTGGCATCTTATCTAGCAACATCATTTAATAATTTCTTGCTGATATATATCTTTGTTTACTGTTGCTATTAGGGACAACAAGCTTAACTTGCTTGTCCACTCGATATATGGCATTGCATACTTGGTTTTCCTTGTGTCTCGGGTAGGTACTATCTCTTTGTAGGTCACTCAAGGCTTTATAAACCTCAAACAACCCTCAAGACTCATCACCAAGGTCCCTTTTCCATCTAGTAACTAGACCTATAGGGGCATTTGTTCATACATCACACTTTCCATCTCAATCTTCCCTAGGGTCACCGAGATTCCCCCCTTGAGGTGACTACCTCACCTCTAAAGTGACAGGAAAACCTGCTTAAGGTGATAGTGGGTAGGTGCTCCCAAAAGTTGTCGCAATTTGGTGGTTGGGTTGGGCTTTGCCCAACCTAAAACTTGTGTGATAAAATTTTGGCATTGTTGTCGGGGAAGATTTTGAATCCTCTTTCGAACCCTAATGACACTTTGGCAATCTATCCTAAATCCTTTTCCCTAGATTTCCCAGTGAATCCTCCCAAGGGACATTCCCTTTTCACCTTTTTTCATGAGATCTTCTTGAAGCTCATCTAGCAACTCCACCTTCCTTGAACCCTCCCTCTTCCAAGCCTTTCCCCTTCAGGAGGTTCAAACCTTCTAAGGTATATCGAAGAAGGCCTCCCCTCAAGTATCCTATTGTCAAAACCCTCTTCCACAATACCCTTCCCCTTGTTCCAATGGCTCACCCTTGGTAAAAAGACCTCTACAAACCCCTTAACATGGCCACCATCGAAGGATACCCCAACAGAATGACAAAAGAGTCAAACAAGTCGTTTCCAAGGTTCCCAGGAAATAATGTAGCTGTGACTGCTGAGGATCATCTTTACATCATAGGCCGGGACATGGACAATGCAGTCATTGAGCATGAGGATGTAGCCATGAGACTATTGGCTTCATCATTGACTGAAGAAGCTCTCGATTGGTTCAGAGGCCTTCCGAAAAATCACCTCACATCCTATGAAGATTTTGCCGAGTTATTTAAGAGCAGATGGTCAACAAAGAAATACGGTGGGACACTTGTAGCTCAATTCAATCAGATAAAGAAAAAGGAGAATGAGACAATGAATGAATTCAATACCATATTTGACAGGTTGTACAACTAGATTCCGACATATTTCTGTCCTATAGCTGCATCAATCCATCTCCTCTATATGAATGCTTTTGAAGGGAAATTTTGCTTTATTATGAAGGACAAGAAGCCCACATCGTTGGCATAGGACAAAGAATACAATGCCAACATTGAAGAGAATCTCCTTGACTCGAGGGTGGATCCTTTTCAGTACCCTCGTGTCATGGCAGAAGCAAAGACTAAGGTTTCTAGTGGTAGTGCTTTTGATCCGATTTCCCTCTTGACTTAGAAGATAGATTCGATTAGTACTCAATTTACCCAGGTACAGAACCAGATCGTGGGCCATTTTACTACCGTGGATAGATTAATCGTATCAAGAACATGTATCCCATTCCAAGGATAGATGAATTGTTGGATGAGCTACATGGTGCAGTATACTTAAAAAAAATATTATTTGCACTTTGGATACCATCAGATCAGGATGAGGGAGCAAGACGTACATAAGACAACCTTTAGATGCCACTTTGGGCATTATGAGTTCCTTTTCATGCCTTTTTGGCCTGACCAATGCACCAACCACTTTTCAGTCTTGCATGCACCATGTGTTTAACAAGCAACTGAGGAAGTATTTGCTTGTCTTCTTTGATGATTTGCTGATTTACAACAAAACATGGGAGGAGCACCTAAAACATGTGGATGAGATCTTGAGCATAATGGAGAAGCAATCTTTATATTCCAAAGAGTCAAAATGCGAAATTAGGATGACATAGGTTCTCTACTTGGGACACATTATTGGAGAAAAGGGGGTATAGGTTCATCAAGAGAAGATTCAGGCCATCATTGATTAGTCCACACCCAAAACACTTACAAAACTCAAGGGATTTCTTGGAATTTGCAGTTATTATAGGAAGATTGTTAAGGGGTTCTCCCAACTTTGCACACCCCTAACTGATTTGACCAGGAAGGCGAAAATTAAGTAGAATTTTAAGGCTCAGTCAACATTTGATAAACTGAAAAAGGTGATGAGTATTTGTTCTGTATTATCTTTACCTGATTTTTCTCAACCTTTCATATTGGAGTGTGATGCATCTGGTGAAGGTCTTGGAGCTATTCTCATGCAGAATAAGCATCCTATTGCCTAAGAGAGATGCAAATTGAGGGGTCTTGAGTTATTGCACAACATTTATGATAAATAAATGCTAGCCATAATGCATGCCTTGGCCAAATTCATGCAATATCTAGTTGGAGAAAAATTTGTGGTTAGAACAGACCATAACAACCTCAAGTACTTCCTTGCGCATAAAGATCTTAATGAAAGGCATAAAAAATGGGTAAGAAATATCCAAGCATATAAATTTGACATAAAATATGTGAAAGGAAGGAATAATGTAGTATCATATGCCTTATCCAGAAGGCCCTCAACCTACTCCATGTCAGAAATATTAGCTGATTGGAAATCTCATCTATTGGTGGAATACTCTAAAAACAAATTTTCATGTGAGTTGATGGATGGACGGTTACAGGATGACAGGTACATGATTATAGATGAAATTATTTATTACAAGGGAAGGATGTATCTCGTTCCAGAATCCTCATTTAAGAAGAGGGTGCTTCAAACATTCCATGACTCATCATTTGCAAGGCACCAGGGTTTTCTTAAGGCATACATGTAGATAAGGGAAAGTTTCTCCTGGAAGGGACTCAAGGGAGATGTCAGGCGCCACATCAAGGAGTGTAACACTTGTGAACAAAACAAAGATGAGCACACTCACCCAGTAGGCCTATTACAACCTCTTCCCATTCTAAGCATAAGTGGGAGAGTATATCTATGGATTTCATTACAGGTCTCCCCAAGACACAGGGGAAAGATTGTATATTTGTGGTAGTAGAACGCCTGACTAAGTTTTCCCACTTCTTCGTCATCTCCATGGAATTTAGCGCATCTCAGGTGGCTGAACTATTTTTCAGAGAGGTTTTCAGGTTGCATGGATTACCCAAGACAATTGTGAGTGACAGGGACAACAAATTCATGAGCATCTATTGGCAGGAGCTGTTTAGGCTAGTGGGCATTGATTTAAATCATAGCACTAGCTACCATTTACAAATAGATGGAAAAACATAAATAGTGAACAAATGGTTGGAAGGTTACCTCCATAATTATGTAACTGGGCAACTAAAAGTAAGGATCAAGTGGATTTATCTGGGTGAATATTTATACAACACCACTCACCACATGTCTATTGGTATGTCTCCCTTCAAAGCTTTGTGCAATTATGATCCCCTTACTTTTGTTGAAATTGTGTTTGGAGATAGCAGGGATCCTATGGCTAAAGAATGGATACAAGAAAGACAAGACATCCTTAAAGAGCTTAAAGACCATTTGCACAGAGCTCAAAACCAACATAAATTATATTCTGACAAAAAGAGAGTGGAGCACACTTTTGAGGTAGGGGACTTGGTGTATTTAAGGTTACAACCATACAAACATGCATCTATTAAGAAAAATGGTGTTGAGAAGATCAAACCACATTTCTATGGGCCTTACAAGGTGCAAAGAAAAATCAGAGAAGTTGCATATGATTTAAAATTACCACAGGGGAGAAAAATCCACAATGTTTTCCATGTATCATGCCTAAAGAGGGCATTAGGGCAACATATTGTAGCTAATGAAGAGCTACCACCAATTGATGCAGAAGGACACTTGATCTTGATTCTATAGGAGATCTTGGAGGTGAGGGCGAAACAACTAAGGAACATGGACATTAAGGATTACTTGGTCAAATGGAAGAGTTTTCCTATAGAAGATGCCACTTGGGAGAGTGAACAAATGCTACAACAAATAGGTTCAAAATTGCTTGTGGGAAAGAAATTTCCACTAGGGGAGACTGTAATGTTTCCCTATACTTGACAAGAACAAAAGAGGACTTAGTAGTCTAGTCACCCCTCTAGACTATAGTCCAATGTGTAAAAAGGGGTTAGGAAACAAAACAATAACCATAGCAAAATCCATAAAGAAACTCAACTGAGGATTAGAAGATGGAGGTATAAAAGAGAAAGGAGGGCGCCCCACTCCTCATTCATGTTATTTTTCTCTTGAGTGCTCATTGAGTTATGCAACTTACGTTTTGAGGTTTTTGAGTCAATAAACCCTAGAGACCAGCAAGGAGGTGAAAGATCCCTCTGTTCCTGGTCCAATATTGGCCAAGGAGGTGAAATATTACTCCCTCACCATTCTATTTAGCTATAAGGTAGTTTCTATAGTCCAAGAAGGAGGCAAGTTGCATATATGAGGGTTTCCTGCAGGTGTGGCACACTGTTTTGAGGAGATTAGTTCGAGATGATGTGGAGAAGGGAGATCTGAGGAAAATCTCTTCCTAGGAGGGTTTTCTAGGCCTAGAGCGTCCTTTCTCATCTCCTATAGGAGGTATTCTCCTGCTTATTATTTTATTGTGGTCTGGGGACGAATTTCTGAAGAGGGGCGCACTTTTCATTGTGGATACATTGAGTTGGAGGGATAGATTTGAAGGTTTGACTGAGGGCTATCTCAATATGCACTATATATCCCCTGATCTATAGTTTGGAAACATTTTACAAGGGTTGGAGGCCATATTGAAGAAAGCCTAATTTCTTAGCTTCCTCAACCAGTTGGGGGTGCACCAACACTAAATCTGAGGGTTTCAAGCCTTCAAGGGAAAGAAATTGATCTTGCATTGACTATCATTAAGTTGCTGGAGGTCTAGGAGGTATTGTCTCTCTATATTGTTGTATCTTGAGGGCGCATTCAACCCAGGCTCCTTTATCTTTCTATATTGTTCCAAATCTGGAGTTCTTATGTATGGAGGTCAAATTATTATCCAAATAAAGGTCAGATATGAAGTTATTTGAGCATTTATTTGTGTTTTCTCTTGTATCTTGTAATATTCATATATTATTGTGCTCCATATGCTATATAACTCAATACAAGACACCCAAAGCAACTTTATGAAGAAAAAACATGTATGAATAACACAAACAAGATCAGAAAATAACCCAAGGTTCCTAGCGAAATTGCTTGGGAAAATTACCGTTTCTAAGGGTTTCGTTTGTAGGTCAACCAAGGTTCGAAACTTGCTGTAGTCAGGAGGAGATGCCTAAAAAATTCCATCCATCTAAGGGTTGGTGTGGCCGAGGCCATGTGTGATCCCCATATGATTTTGATGACTTAGATTCCCCTTGGTCATGGTTTCTTAGCTAAAGGCTAGTCCCATAAGTCACAGACACACTAGCAAACAATCAAAAACCAAAAAACACTACAAGGAAATATGTAGAAATACTGTAAGAATTTTACACAAGGAATCATATAGGTTTGGATGATATAGGTTTGCACACCAGATCATAGAGACATGCCTTTGAAGTATTACATGGAATCATGGAGGATCTTATCCAATCCCTAGTACCTTAACAACTTGCTTAAGAGAGGAAAAGCGTCATCTTTTGAGGGTTGACATCATGCTTGAGGGGGTTTGATGGTGATGGAGTTATTGCACATTGACACTTGACATATTTTCACCGGAGGAGACATGGATTGACCCTCACACTTGATGAGGAGGCTCAAGGAGCCCCAACGACCTCCATTTTCCTCTCCAACCACTTGCTCAAGTGGTCAAAACATCCCCTAAAGGGGTGACATCATCTTGTTTTTAGGGTTTCTATTGTGTTAAAGTGAAAATTAAATATTATTATTTTATGCAAGGGGTAAGATAAGGGTTGTTGACCCATTATCTTATGTTTTACCCTTGCTAAGTGGACAAACTATGTGTTAAGTTTTTTGTATAAATAGAGATCACGCGAGTCTCATTTCATACCATAATTCTCCCATTGTGAGAGGCTAAGGACTAGAATTTTTGTTACCTTCAATCTTTTTTGCTCTCGTTTGCTATGGTATGGTGTTATCTTTGGTTATTGGCTACATGATGATGATGCACTAGCTTTTGGAGGTCATTTCTACCTCTTTATGGTGGTTTATCTTAGCATGTTTCAACTTGAATTTGGTAAATGCTACACTTGTTGTTGTTTTCTTTGTTCAAAATTCAAGGTTTTTGATAAGTTAAGTACGGAGTATAAGGGCTCACAACCCTACCTAGATCCACCATAATCTATCATAGAAATATTGTTTGCAAGGGTTTTCTAAGGAAGTATAAGGGCATACACCCCTTAGCCTAAACCCTAGCTAGGATACTTGCTTTGGGGAATAAGAGGATTTATACCCCCAAGGAGGTAGTACCTCCAACTTTCTATCTTGCGACCCCATTAACCCATTAATCAAAGGCACTAGTCGTTGCATTGGAGAAAAAAAATATTGCATTGATAAACGTGAAAATTCAAGGTCTTGAAGTTCTCTCACTTGGATATTATTCTTTGAGCATCAAGCTATCTTGCCTCATTGAGGCGTCCCCTCTCTCTCATTAAAACTTGTTGCTGTTACAAAACTAACCTACAACCACTAGGGCTGCACAAAGGCTAACCTTCTAACCCTAAGAAACCTCCAAACTAACCCTAGGTACTAGCTATAACTTCTCCCTAACAAACTACTAACCCTAGCGCACTTTTTAGGCTAATTAGGAGTAATTTTTGGGGGTTACCTTTGCTTATTTTTATCCCGTTTTGATACAACCATTAAGGTTGCTAGCCTTTTGCTATTTTACAGTCATACTATCATGCTAAAGTCACAAGTTTTATTACTAAAGTGGTGCTAGTTCTTTTCTAGTTTATCTCTCACATTTATCTTGACATTTGGCATCTTATCTAGCAACATCATTTAATAATTTCTTGCTGATATATATCTTTGTTTATTGTTGCTACTAGGGACAACAAGATTAACTTGCTTGTCCACTCGATATATTGCATTGCATACTTGATTTTCCTTGTGTCTCGGGTAGGTACTATCTCTTTGCAAGTCACTCAAGGCTTTAAAAACCTCAAACAACCCTCAAGACTCATCACCAAGGTCCCTTTTCCATCTAGTAACTAGACCTATAAGGGCATTTGTTCATACATCACACTTTCCATCTCAATCTTCCCTAGGGTCACCGAGATTCCCCCCTTGAGGTGACTACCTCACCTTTAAAGTGACGGGAAAACCCGCCTAAGGTGACAGTGGGTAGGTGCTCCCAAAAGTTGTCGCCATTTGGTGGTTGGGTTGGGCTTTGCCCAACCTACAACTTGTGTGATAAAATTTTGGCATTGTTGTCGGAGAAGATTTTGAATCCTCTTCCGAACCCTAATGACACTTTGGCAAGCTATCCTAAATCCTTTTCCCTAGATTTCCCAGCGAATCCTCCCAAGGGACGTTCCCTTTTCACCTTTTTTCATGAGATCTTCTTGAAGCTTATCTAGCGACTCCACCTTCCTTGAACCCTCCCTCTTCCAAGCCTTTCCCCTTCGGGAGGTTCAAACCTTCAAAGGTATACTGAAGAAGGCCTTCCCTCAAGTATCCCGTTGTCAAAACCCTCTTCCACAATACCCTTCCCCTTGCTCCAATGGCTCACCCTTGGGAAAAAGACCTCTACAAACCCCTTAACATGGCCACCATCCAAGGATACCCCAACACAATGCCAAAAGAGTCAAACAAGTCGTTTCCAAGGTTCCCAGGAAATAATGTAGCTGTGACTGCTGAGGATCATCTTTACATCATAGGCTGGGACATGGACAATGTAGGCATTGAGCATGAGGATGTAGCCATGAGACTATTGGCTTCATCATTGACTGAAGAAGCTCTCGATTGGTTTAGAGGCCTTCCGAACAATCACCTCACATCCTATGAAGATTTTGCTGAGTTATTTAAGAGCAGATGGTCAACAAAGAAATACAGTGGGACACTTGTAGCTCAATTCAACCAGATAAAGAAAAAGGAGAATGAGACAATGAATGAATTCAATACCATATTTGATAGGTTGTACAACTAGATTCCGACATATTTCCGTCCTATAGCTGCATCAATCCATCTCCTCTATATGAATGCTTTTGAAGGGAAATTTCACTTCATTATGAAGGACAAGAAGCCCACATCGTTGGCATAGGAAAAAGAATACAATGCCAACATTGAAGAGAATCTCCTTGACTCGAGGGTGGATCCTTTTCAGTACCCTCGTGTCATGGTAGAAGCAAAGACTAAGGTTTCTAGTAGTAGTGCTCCTGATTCGATTTCCCTCTTGACTTAGAAGACAGATTATATTAGTACTCAATTTACCCAGGTACAGAACCATATCATGGGAAATTTTACTACTGTGGATAGATTAATTGTATCAAGAACATGTATCCCATTCCAAGGATAGATGAATTTTTGGATGAACTACATGGTGCAATATACTTAAAAAAAAATTGATTTGCACTTTGGATACCATCAGATCAGGATGAGGGAGCAAGACGTACATAAGAAAACCTTTAGATGCCACTTTGGGCATTATGAGTTCCTTGTCATGCCTTTTTGGCCTGACCAATGCACCAACCACTTTTCAGTCTTGCATGCACCATGTGTTTAACAAGCAACTGAGGAAGTATTTGCTTGTCTTCTTTGATGATTTGATGATTTACAACAAAACATGGGAGGAGCACCTAAAACACGTGGATGAGATCTTGAGCATAATGGAGAAGCAATCTTTATATTCCAAAGAGTCAAAATGCGAAATTGGGATGACATAGGTTCTCTACTTGGGACACATTATTGGAGCAAAGGGGGTATAGGTTCATCAAGAGAAGATTCAGGCCATCATTGATTGGTCCACACCCAAAACACTTACAAAACTCAAGGGATTTCTTGGAATTTGCAGTTATTATAGGAATATTGTTAAGGGGTTCTCCCAACTTTGCACACCCCTAACTGATTTGACCAAGAAGGTGAAAATTAAGTAGAATTTTAAGGCTCAGTCAACATTTGATAAACTGAAAAAGGTGATGAGTATTTGTTCTGTATTATCTTTACCTGATTTTTCTCAACCTTTCATATTGGAGTGTGATGCATCTGGTGAAGGTCTTGGAGCTATTCTCATGCATAATAAGCATCCTATTGCCTAAGAGAAATGCAAATTGAGGGGTCCTGAGTTATTGCACAACATTTATGATAAATAAATGCTAGCCATAATGCATGCCTTGGCCAAATTCATGCAATATCTAGTTGGAGAAAAATTTGTGGTTAGAACAGACCATAACAACCTCAAGTACTTCCTTGCGCATAAGGATCTTAATGAAAGGCATAAAAAATGGGTAAGAAATATCCAAGCATATAAATTTGACATAAAATATGTCAAAGGAAGGAATAATGTAGTATCATATGCCTTATCCAGAAGGCCCTCAACCTACTCCATGTCAAAAATATCAGTTGATTGGAAATCTCATCTATTGGTGGAATACTCTAAAAACAAATTTTCATGTGAGTTGATGGATGGACGGTTACAGGATGACAGGTACATGATTATAGATGAAATTATTTATTACAAGGGAAGGATGTATCTCGTTCCAAAATCCTCATTCAAGAAGAGGGTGCTTCAAACATTCCATGACTCATCATTAGCAAGGCACCAGGGTTTTCTTAAGTCATACATGTAGATAAGGGAAAGTTTCTCCTGGAAGGGACTCAAGGGAGATGTCAGGCGCCACATCAAGGAGTGTACCACTTGTGAACAAAACAAAGATGAGCACACTCACCCAGTAGGCCTATTACAACCTCTTCCCATTCTAAGCATAAGTGGGAGAGTATATCTATGGATTTCATTACAGGTCTCCCCAAGACACAGGGGAAAGATTGTATATTTGTGGTAGTAGAACGCCTGACTAAGTTTTCCCACT
>JASDQU010100395.1:142552-160624 GCA_032191745.1 Picea mariana
AGAGCAAAGGGGATCTTAGAGTTGATACACAGTGATGTGTTTGGACCTGTTCCTATTCCATCCCTTGGTAAATCTGTGTATTATGTTTCATTCATAGATGATTTTTCAAGGAACACATGGATTTATTTTCTTAGAAAGAAATCTGAGGTATTTGATAAATTTAAAGAGTTTAAGGGTCTGGTAGAAAATCAGATAGAGAAGAAAATAAAGGTATTGAGAACAGATAATGGTGGAGAAATCTGTGGAAATGAATTCGAAGAATTCTGTAAGAAGTGTGGTATAGCAAGGCAGAAGACTACTCCATACACTCCTCAGCAGAATGGAGTTGCAGAAAGGATGAACAGGACACTGATGGAAAAAACAAAGAGCATGCTTAGCGGTGTCGGGTTAGAACAAGAATTCTGGGCAGAGGCAGTGAGTACAGCATGTTACCTGGTCAATCGATCACCTTCATCAACATTGGATGATACAACTCCACACGAGGTATGGTCTGGAAAGAAACCCTCTCTTCAACATCTTAGAGTGTTTGGTTGTGATGCTTATGTACATGTTCCAAAGGAAAATAAGAGTAAGCTGGATAATAAAGCTGAAAAGTGTATCTTTATTGGTTATAAAGATGGTGTGAAAGGTTATAATCTTTGGAACCCAGAAACCAAAAAAATTGTTTACAGTCGAGATGTTGTTTTTAGAGAGGTAAAAGATGTGTCCAAACAGGAATTCCCACCAACGTAAGACGAACCTGAGAAAATAGAGCTTGAGTTGGATGATGCAAAATTTGAATCATATGAAGCAGAGGAAGCATAGGAAGCAGAAGCAAAAGAAGAAGAACCTCATACCCCAGTATTGAGGAGATTAGTGAGAGATAGAAGGAAACCAGAGAGGTATAGTCTGATTTCCTTTCCAATTTTTCTTTATCTATTACTAATGATGATCCCAGAACTGTCAGGGAAGCAGTGAATTCAGAGGATAGTAAACTTTGGAAAAGGGCCACGGTTGAAGAAATGGATGCCTTGGATAAGAATGAGGCATGGGATATAGTTGAGCTTCCATCTAGAAGAAAATCAGTTGGTAGAAAATGGTTGTTCAAGAAGAAGTTTAACACAGAAGGTAAAGTGGAGAAATACAAAGCTCGGTTAGTAGCAAAAGGTTATTCCCAGGTAGAGGGAAATGACTTTGGTGAGATTTTTTCTCTTGTTGCTAAGTTAACTTCTATTAGATTTCTTTTATGTATTGCTACTGCTTTTGATCTTAAAGTGGAACAAATGGATGTGAAGACAACATTCCTACATGGGGATCTGGAAGAAGAAATCTACATGAAACAACCAGAAGGCTTTGTAGTGAAGGGAAAGAAAGAGCTAGTCTGTAAGCTAAAGAAGTCACTATACGGTCTGAAGCAATCACCTAGGATGTGGTACCAACAGTTTGACACATACATCCTTGGATTGGGATTTGTAAAAAGTAGGGATGATCACTATGTATATTCCAAGCAGGTTGGTAATCACTTCATTTATGTAGTGTTGTATGTTGATGACATGTTGTTGGTAGGAAATAACATGGATGTTATCAAGGAGGTGAAATCGCAGCTATCCTCCAAATTTGACATGAAGGATCTCGGTGCTGCTAACCTCATTCTGGGAATGGAGATTAAAAGAGATCATGAAAACAGGAAACTCTAGTTGAATCAAAGAAAATATGTTGAAATGATATTGCAGAGGTTTAATATGCATGGAAGTAAACCGGTCAAGGTTCCTATTCCTATAGGTGTAAAGTTATCTGCAGATCAGTGTCCCAAGACACAGGAAGAAGAAGAGGACATGTTTCATGTTCCATATGCCAGTGCAGTTGGCAGTTTGATCTATGCAATGGTTTGTACTAGACCAGACATTGCACATGCAGTGGGAGTTTTGAGCAGGTATATGTCAAAACCAGGGAAGGAGCATTGGACAAGAATAAAGAGGGTCTTTAGGTATCTTCGTGGCACCACCAGTTATGGATTGTGCTACCAAGGAAGACTGGGATTGGACAGAGTGGTGGACATACATGGCTTTGTTGATGCAGACTGGGCTGGAGATTTGGATCGCAGAAGATCTACAAGTGGGTATGTGTTTAACCTATTTGGAGGAGCAATCAGTTGGATTAGAAAAAGATAGGTTGTAGTGGCACTCTCAACTACAGAAGCTGAATACATGGCAGCCACTCATGCAAGCAAGGAAGCAGTATGGTTACAAAGATTGTGTTCAGGTATTGGGTTGGTACAAAAAGCAGTGAGATTATACTGTGACAGTCAGAGTGCAATATTCTTGGCAAAGAACCCATCTTATCATTCGAAGAAAAAGCATATTGATGTTGAGTATCACTTTGTGAGAGACATGGTTGTGGAAAAGAAGGTGTTGCTAGAAAAGTTTGACACTTTGAAGAATGCTGCAGATTCATTGACAAAGTCTATGAGAAAAGAAAATTTCTCTTGGTGTAGAGTAACAATGGGCATTGCTGCCCTGGATTGTTGACTATATAATCCCCTGGACCCCTGGATGCAAAGAAAAAAACAAGTGGGAGAATGTTGGGTATGTGTTATATTCTTTGCATGTGTGTGTGTGTGGGTGTGTCAGATACGACAACTGCGTCTGACAATCCCTTCACCTAGATCTCTGCCGTGTGCGCCGGGCACTTTCCTAGGGGGGTCCCAGGGGGGACAGGTATGCCCCCCCCTGGTTACGCGCAGCGCCCCGAAATTTTTCTTTTTGGGCGGTTTTTGCTATTTTTAGCGGATTTTGCTATTTTTAGATGATTTGTAAATTAATCCTGGATTAAGGGATTAGGGTTTTGGTATCTACGGAATACCTAAAAACATTGTATATATTGTATGGAAAATGGTGAAATTCGATATAATGAAAATAAGAAAGGTTTTCCCGGTTGAGGGTTTCCGGTAAAAATCTCTGTGTACTCTGTGTATGAGCCATTGGTTAATTTCTATATTGCTTAAGAATCTATATGCATTTCTTTACTTCGCAGGTTTAAAACTTACACATTTATGAGGGCACAACCCAGTCCGTTGAATACCCTGGTTGACTATTGGCATTCGGATGCAGAGGCATTCATGATAGAGGGGAAGTCGTTGAATCCAATGACTGAGGAAATTTACTTCTTGATTGGCCTCTCAAGGAGAGGGGAACCAGTCAATCTACAAACATTTCCCCCCAGGTCTTTTAACATTGAGGACTACATCATGATGTACTGTGAGGCTGGTACTGAGAAGGTAGGTTCTCAAGTGCCTATTCACAAGATCACAAGTTTGACACTGAGGGTGATCTTACTAATTATTGGGCAGATTACTGGATCTGCAACCCTTCACTAGGCTTCTCAGGTGCACATGCACTATGCTATTCAGTGCCAGGAGGCGAATATCTATGACTGGAGTATGAACATGCTCACATGAATGAAGAGGCAGATGACAGAGTATCAGGAGCACAACAACAAGAACTTCAGGTTTGACACTATCATTTGTTTGTTCTTCTTCGATATAGTGCCTAGTATGAGTCCCAAAGAGACTGTATGGGGGCATGTGGCCTCCTTCTGAGCAATATGTAGATGGGCAACACTGCTTCCATGATAGGGGGGAGCAAACGCCATAGAGGCATTTGACGACAAATTATTTGACTGGTGGGCAGGACAAATTCCAGTGATAGACGACTAGCCCTATGATGGAATCAACTTTTTAAGGGATCTAGACATGCCCGTACCTTCCGGAGAGGAGCGAGGAGAGCTAGGTACAAGTTTTTTTAAAGTTATTTAATTTTTAATTGATTTTATATATATCATTTTTTTATGTATCAGAGTGATGAATTTTTGTATATGTTATGTACAGATGTGGGACTGGTGCGCCTGGAAGACTTCACGAGGACTCAATGACGTCCTCGACCAGAGGCGGGAATAGCAATAGGAAGTGGACCAACAAGTGAAGGGGGAACTCCATTCGGAGAGGCTGAGAGATGTTTGATGAGGGTGGAGCACAACCTCACCGCGCTTACTCGTACAGTTCATATGGCTAAGATCGAGGATCTCCTGCCTTCCATGCAACCTCATGTAGTGGGGGTGTCGTGGACTTGGGTCCATCTTTTTCGGTGTTTTTCCAACACTGTCATTCACTATAGAAGGGCCAATAGGCCCCGAGCTTAGATAGGCTAGACTATTATGTGTCGAGGGAACCTTTGTATATTTTTTAGAGCATAAGCCCTGGGATGTATACCGAACCTTAATTTTTGAGGCGTTTGCACCCACCTCTGTACTCATGAAAATTTTAAATATATATATATATATATATATATATATATATATATATAGATATAGATATAGATATAGATATAGATATAGATATAGATATAGATATTTACATCTTTATTCGTCTTATGGATCAATTTTTTTACAAATGTATGTACATGTGTATGTGTGTGCTTATTTTTATGTGTGTGCAACATGCCAATCTAATACTTGGTTAGCTAGAGTATCTTTCATTTTATTAAATCTCCTAAGAACATGGATATACGTAATGTAATCAAAGTAACATTCTAAAATACATACCCTAAGGAAACATCGGTGAAAAGTATGATCATAAATGCAGTAAACTCCATTTAACTGGGATAGAACCAGCTGTACATTTAAGTAGACCCAGAGGTGAGAAACTCCATGCGACAAAGCATCACGAGGAAACTTTATCACCGTGTTGTACTCGACGACATTTTTTGTGGCCTCACCTAGACAGATACCTCTGAAAGATAACAATTGGCCTCCAGGTGTGAAAATCACCCAAGATGTGGAAGAAACCCTTCAAGTGTGTCGGCTAGCGCCATCCACGAACCCAAAGAACACCTTTGATTCACTTGACATCTGCCACAGTAAAAAGGAAGACATAAATAACTACACACCCATAAAATGAAAAAAGACTAAAAAATGTATAAGAACTATACATATGTATAAGAAGTCACCCAGGCGACCAACCTAAGAGTAATACTTCTTGAGGTAGAGCCCATTTCTAGGCTCTGCCAAGGAATTTCCTCAAATTCAACCAGACGGTAAGTGCCCTTCTTTAAGACCTCTTTCACAATGAAGGGTCCGAACCACATGGGTTAGAACTTGCCTGCCCCTAGGGGATCCTTGTTTTGATCATAGACCATGACAATATCGACTTCGAAGAAACTTCGAGGATGAACGAATCGATCATATTGACACTTGACTCATTTCTTATGAGCCTCATTGGCTGAGGCTGCATCACGTCGTTGCTCATCAAGATACTCAATATATAATAGGTGTTCCTCAAGCGGTGAAGTGTCTGGCAGTAACTCCACTGCCAACTTTAAAGATGGGATCTGGAACTCAATAGGCAAGAATTCTTCCAACCCGTATACGAGTTGAAAAGGTGAGAAACTAATGGCAATATTTACAGATGTTCGATAGGCCCATAACGCCGAGTACAAGATCAAATGCCAATTTGACTTGGAAGAATTGATCGTTCACTGAAGAATAGTCTTGAGAGACTTATTCACAGCTTCCACTTGACCATTTTCTTGTGGTTAGTAAGGTGATTAATGTTCTTTCCTCAACCCAAGCTTTGATGTTAAATCAAACATCATTTTGTTTTGGAAGTGACTTCCATGGTCAGTGACAATCTCCTTCGAGATGCCGAACCTTGCTACTATCTGGTTAAAAATGAAAGGAGTCATTTTTTCACCTTCACTAGATATATATATTGGAATCATTTCAGTGATACTTTTCATATTAGCCTCGACGTAAACTGTGTGTGTAGCTAGAGGATTAATAGGACAAGGCCTATCTCTAGTCATAGCCAAAACAAATTCTCCTGCCTCTATTCTCCTTAACTCTAAGAGGAAGTAAGATCTGCGATGGAGATCATCCCAGGGTCTCTTTGGACTAGTCAATGCCTCAAGAACCACCTCATATGAGGGAACGACCAAGTCTAACAAATCTATAGTGGCAAGGGAACCTTGAGCATAAATAGGCTCGAGAACTAGATCTAACTCTTGTGCGGGAGTTAGATCGGGGTTGATCGAAGCTTGTTGGACAATGATGGATGCAACTTCTATTACAGACAAGGGAATGACCATGCCAGAATGCCCTGTCCCTTCCATCGAGGTCAATGGAGAAGGAAGAGTCCACAGATCATAAAAGTAAGTCATACGAAACAATGACATTTGAAAAATTTTATCCCTAGGCTGGTTAGGGGCAACCAATATGAGCTTGACATCACCAGAAGGAGGCGGGTAATCTAAAGTACCCATCAACGATGGACACAAAACAACCACTACATTGATGGTGTCGGGATGAGGGTTATAAATCATTGGGACCGTGGATGCCCCTGATGAAGGGTCAGGACGGGAGAAGGACAACTAGTCAATGGTCACAATTTTTCCCTCGTGTGGAAACAACAAGAGTTGAAATACTGTGGCAACCACTGTATGCATTGCTTAGGTCCAAATCCTTCCTAGCAAAAGGTTTTAGTCGAGAGGTGCATCAACCACTTCAACTTTGATGCACACGGTCTTTCCTCCTAACTGCACAGGGAAAGAAGGAATGATTCCATGTGGTTTGAACGAATGACCATCGAACGTCATAAGAAATGTAGGTGACGGAGAAAAAACAGGTTGGCCAATGTCCTTCCAACATGCCAATGACATCATGCAAGTCGAGGCACCCTCGTAAACCACCGTGTGAAAGATATTCTGAGTAAAATATTTCATGGTGTAAGACACTACTATATGAAATGCAACATGGTAAGGAAGATGAGGTTTCAAGTCAGTTGGATTGAGAGTGATCGCTCCCAGTTTAGAAGTATCTGCAGATCCCAAGGCGGATAACAGGGCCTTTCTCTACGAAGGGCAACTCTAGAGGACTTCCAAAGTGGACATCGCGCAAGGGTTTTGTGCGAAATCCTCCACAACAAAATAATTTTGTGCATCCCTTGCGTTGTGATTATGCGAACCTTTATTGAACGCACCTTTGGCGATGTGTGTCATTGTTTCTCCCATCGTCTTCTCAATCTGGAGAGGAACTGGTGGTTTTGTGGCTTCTTTACCCTTTTTGGCAGATTTCGACATTTTTTAATCTCGAGACTTGGTATCTATATGAGCGTCACCTTTCAACATGTAAACATTTGCAGCCGAGGTATTACTAGTAGACGTGGGGGGTCCCTGACTTCCCCCTTCCATGCTTGAAGATGCTGAGGTTTGAGCCAGGTTTTTCCCATCTAGAAATGGGTTCGTCGGCACAACAAGTTATTGTTGCACCAATATATTTTGAGCCTCCGTAAGTCAAGGGCACAAGTGATTCAAATGGTCTTCCGTGAAAAGGTTACACGGATACTTCGACTTTATCTTCTCTATTTTTTTCCCCACCAGCATTGTTATTAGCCTTTTTTTCCCCTTTACCCTTCTTGTTCCGTTGTTTCTTATTTCCTTTAGGCTGTTGGTTGGCCTTTGGGTTATTCTATTTCACATTGTGTACGTATGATGTTTGGGTAGGGGGAATAGCCGAACCAAAGTCTGGCTAGACGTCATCTGTTGTATCAACAATTTTTGTAATTGATTTGACAACAGATCAGTGGACTTTCCTTGTGTTGAGCCCATTACACCATCGACATGTGGTCCATACTTTTGTTTGGCCTTGTCAAGGATGGACTGTGGTGCATTTGGCAAGATCTCATAAAGTAATCTAGAATGAGAGTAAATCAGTTCAAGCTGTTGCACTCTCATTATCGTCTCCTCCTCTAAAAACACTCTCGAAGTTGTGACATCCTTGGATACTACTGCTACCAAGGAACTTAGGAACCACTCCAGCAATAAATCTAGTGGGATGTGTACCTTAATCAAGCTCTTATGATGATGCCATTCTCAGATGTGATAAGAGATGCGGTCGGCTTTCGTCTCCTCAAAGTTGGCCAACAACTCGGTGCCGACATCGTATCTCACGGGTAGTTGGAAATGGTTTAGGAAGACCATCACCAAGTCATTAAAGTAAGAATACCTTGAGCAGTCGAGCTCAATATACCATTTCACGACACCCCCGATAAGAGTGCATTGAAACAAGCGCAACTATACAGAGTCATCTCGCAGCGAGTTTGACGAGCACCATAAGTGGAAGGTTGTCATGTGATCACCTGGGTCTTCACCAGGCTTGCCTTTGAATGTTGGAATATCCGAGGGAAACTTAATTGGCATGGGGAGCCAACGTAGATCGTGACAAATTGGGTCGTTGACAAACCTTGACAAGTTTGGCAGATGCAGCATTTCCAGAAACAATAGTTTGGCTTGAGTACTATGTAAAGGAAAAAGGGTTCCTAGAGTTTGACTGGCACCAGGTTACTAGGAAATGTTGGGTTGTTGGCCAAGGTTCTGGTAGAAACTGTGGCCTTGACCAACATACAGAAACTGCACTTGCTAGGATATCATTGGTTGAATCTCGTAATTTGATGACATGGGTTGGGCGGGGATTGTTCCCTGCATTTTTTTCCAAGGATTTTGGAAGGGGGTTTACCCAGCCGATCTGATGGGCATAGATACTAAGCTCTGCATGGGGTTCCATTGACCATGGAAGGGGTTTCCCCTGACCGACATCCCTTGTGAGGGAACTGATCCCTGCCAAGGATTCCAAAGTCCTTGTGAGGAGGAAACTCATGTACTTTATCTCTATGTAGTAATAGTACCTTGCACAGGATTATGTTTCCCAAAACTGGGGTTTCCCCCAATTGAGACGATAGCTGAAGAAAAATAATTATTACCAAACACGTCGAACAAAGAGAAGAACATGGATCCCACCGACATAGTGTAAGATGAAGGTCCTAAACTTCCTTTTATAAACAATATATTGTTAGCACTCAGCCCACTAGGTTAATGGAAAACATTATTGAGCGAGGGGGATGAAGGATGTATGTGACCCCCACTGTAAGTGATAGCATTAAAGGAGACTGAGGTTCCCCCAGTAGACCCTTCCATGGGACCATTTGAGCTCCCTTCCCCCAGACCCATGGTATGTAAGGTGGAGTAGGTAAGGATTGATTTCAAATCGAATCCGAACATGCCATATGAGAATGGAGGGCCCATCGCACTCTACGTGAAAGGAGCAGTGGTTGCTGCGGATGATGGTAGAAAACCACTTCCTGAGGTAGAGGGAGTCAAGACCACTGTGGTCCATAATGGAAAAGGTGGGTTAGGAGGTAATATACCACATGTGGTAGTAGCCCAGGAGGGAGTATAAGGACTCCCAGATGAAGTAGCAACATTTGCTTCCATGGCTTCTTGTAAGACTAAATGGCACTTGACAGGTGTCACCTTAGGAGGGACAACTTGTACTAAGATTGGTGTTGAAAATTCAGTGATCAGAGGGTTGGTTGGTTTGAGATCTTCTGCTCCAATGTCAGAAATAGTAGGTTCCTCTGGAGTCAAATAATCTCCTTTCGAAGCAGGCGCAGGCATAGTTTCCTGTGGCCCGGTCACTTCGAATGACCCTTTTTGGTCAAGTATTCACTGTAACAGTGGTGGTGGTGGCTCTAATGAAACTGACGATAGGACATGAAGCCTTCGCGACCTACGGAGCTCTTGATCTTCCACTTTGTGAAAATATCAAATGACACAGTAAGGCTTTAAATAACATTTAAAACCAAGCACACACTAGAAAAATTCCTATAAGATAAATCAAGCAAAACACTATCTAGTAGGAATAATAGTTACGCCAACCAACGTTAGAGAAACTTACCGGTGCAAGTGAAACTCTAAAATGGAAGAACCCTCCAGGTATACTCTACAAATTATGAACCGACATATGCCCTAGGTACCGCGGTATACCCCCGTAGTCACCTGTGTAAGTCCCTATAAAATGGGAAACTAAGTTTCCATCTCGCAAACAGTCACCAGGCAGGTACAGTTGACAGTCGGGCGGATCACAATGAACAGGATAAGAAGTCTGAAACCTATCAAGGTTATCGAAAGAAATTGGTCCAGAAGAAAATAGAGGATATTGAATGGATTTGAGATCCACAAAGATCTATAGGAAAATGTAGGCGATAGTATTCCCAGGACCAATCCTCAATATGCATTCCCCACTACGATTAGTCCAACTTTGTAGGGGTTATATCTGCTTCCTTTCCTCACACGACCTCATGTTTAGCCCCTATGTTAGAGGGGGGTCCTGGATAACTTTTACGTTACTAGACTTTAACTCTCCCTAACTATGACTCCAATGTTTGTTTAACGGCCTTGAAGAGTTTCCTCTCCAACTTGATTCAAGGCCCTAACCCTAAACTAGTTGGTTGACCCTACACACATAAAAAGTCTAGAGCCCTAATTATAAGGAGAAAATCTTAGTCCAAATCCCATAAGCTAAACTCAAAATTTCGAACCATGAAAGAATGCTTCTAACTTGTGATCACTCCTCTAGATTTACCTACAACATCCAAGGCAACAAAAGACGATATTTTTAAAAAGAAGGCTAAGATATTTTGGGTGTTTTCTCCTTTTATCGTTGTCTCTTGCACCGTCATAATATTAGGGTTATAAATTTTTACTAGCCTCTCTATAGCTCTTTTTTGAGGGGAGAGCTTAACCCTCTTACATTAAGGATACAATAATCATTTTAAACCCTTGGATGGGCCTACCCTACTTTAAGGATCCACTTAATGGTATTTTTCCTACCTTTTTTAACTTCCCTACTACCTTTCTCCTAAGCCTTTCATAGATCAGATTCCCTACCTACCTAGGGGGTATTGAAGATTGGTTGGATTCTAGACCAAGAACTCCACTAATACCACAATATTTACCCATGTATTCTATATGTTTTCCAAAGAAGAGAAGATAAATACTTTTTTTATCTTGAGGAATAAGATATTTAACCTTGGCCAAAAGCAAGGGATATTTTTCTTCAAGAGGAAAAGCTTTGGACGGTGTAGACTCAAGGGCCCTTTCACTGGTTCAAGATCAAATGGGAGCTCTATGGAAGTTGGGAATGGTCAACATGGATGCCACTATTATCCTCCACATTCACAATGAATTCCAATCTCAAGACATCACTGATCACCCTAAGAAATTTTGTGAGAATACAAAGAAGTAAATTCAACAACTTACCATTCTCTTTGCCCTAGTTTCCCTCAATATCTCTCTCTCAGTGTCCTCCGTGAGCTGTGTATCCTTCCTAAACCTATCCTCGAGCTCTCTCTCTCAGCCAATGCCCTCCATGAGCTCTCTCTCCTGGCTGGTGCCCTCCGTGAGCTCTCTCTCTCGGTACCCTTCACGAGCTCTCTCTAACCCTATAACTTGTGAGCAGCTTGTGAGCTCTCTCTCGGTGCCCTCTGCGAGCTCTCTCTAACCTTGAAGATTGTGATCTATCTCCCTATTACCTTCTTGTTCTCTCTCTAACCACGAGCTCAAAATCTCTATATCTTCTTGTGAATGGGCGCAAGCATAAAAGTATTTTCTTTGCATAAAGGAATTATGAATATGAGACTTTTTTTTGCACAATGTTGTTTTATGGAATGTTTAACTACAACCTTATGGTTATGTCCTTATCAACCATTGCTAGAAAGGTGTTGCACAATGGAGTTTTAGAGAGTGATTTAATAGTCTCTTTCTCCTAATCATTTATTTCTCAAGACATTACCTCTCGACTCAATTGATTATATCCAATAACATTTCTTCTAAATGATGGTATGAAGCTCTTTTTTCAAGACATTAGGTCTCAACTTAATTGATAATATGCAAGGACACCTTAATTGATTATTCCAAATAATGTTATAAGATAATATTGAGGGTTGGTAATATACATTTCATAGTTTTGTTCATTATAGTTATGATTAAAGAACAATAAAAAATATATGAGATTACTTTTTAAGGGGAATAAGTTTTTGGGGAATTATGTCTATAATTATGCTTGGAGAATTAGCAAAATCTCTAATAATTAAGTTTAATCTTTGGCCATTGAACTAGGAGATTGGATAATGAAGAATGAATACAAGAGAAGATTATAATGATTGGAGATTCGATCATATTCATACGTCACTTGGTCTACAAATATCTCCCTAAAGACCCTCATCTCAATAGATTGTTGTGTCACACCTTGTTAGAAGTATTTTTTGAGGAAGTTAAATTCTTTCATGTCCTCAAATACATTAATCGATTAGTATATGTAATGGTCGATAAGGATTTCTTGTTATCTCTTGTTTGTATGTGGAAAAACAGGGAGGAAGAGGTAGTTTGCAACCTCCCTTATTCTTATCACCCCCCTTCTTATTAAATTACCATTATAACAATCCTAATAAGTGGCATCACATCTACAACATGCATTTTCAAAGGACTATATGAGTACTCTGTCATGTTATTTGTTATATCCTTCATGATTCATTATTTATTAGCCCTGGTAGGATGGGATGGTGCAAAGCGAGTGGGATTTTTCTACATTTTCAAATGGGAATATCGAAGTTTCAGATATGGATTTGGAGGAGTGGTCTTCTTCTTACGATTATCCTTTTGTTTCTTCCAATTGGAAGGCATGGTTCCAGATAGAAGGTTGGTTTTGGAAGTGTGTCATGTGAGGACTCTAGGAGCATTGTTGTGTGAAGACTTAGAAGTTTGGTTTTGGGAACAAGGAAGCTAATGTTCATTTGAATGCAACATTCTAACCTCGAACATCAATATCAAGTACTATTTTGGTTATATTTGAGTCTCCATTTTCACAAAAATCAAGGAATTCTTCTCAGTTTGAAAGCCAATTTATTTTTGGAACTTCTTCTAAAAGGTCCCCAGTCATTTTCTCTTATAGGAATTTTGAGATAGCCTGGTATTACTCTCTCTTTGGTTGGCTCTATAAAATATTTTAAATCTTGAGCAATTGTTTTTTTGTGTCAATTCTGAATTTTGATGCTTTGAAACAAGTAAAATGGAAAATCATAGGACCACCTTCATAACTCTATTAGATGATGAGAGTTCCTATGTAATGAAAATAAAGACATTGTAGCATAGGAAACGGGGAGAATGGAGACATGGAGAAGGGAATATCAACATAGTTGTGAAAATGAATTGAAAGCTACCAAAAATAAAATGCTCAATATGATGGCTCGACTAAAGAAACATAAGAGGAAAATAACCCTCATGGAAGTAGGGAAAGATAACAATAAGGAGAAGTTGGAAGAGAGAATATATAATTAAATACTTGCGGGAGAGAATCAGGTCAGAGAAAAATCATAGGTTTATAGATTTGAAGCATTCTGCCTCACTGGTGATTTTTGTAGGTTCCTTTGGACAAGAGAAAGCAATGGCGACAAAATTTTATATGGTTGTATGGTTTTTGTAGGTTTTTGATTATTTTTTATGGAGTTTTTTCATACCAGATTTCGAATACTTATAGTCACGACCTTGTAACAAGTAACCACGTCTAGTTTACTACATTTGATCTCCTATTCATAATCCATTATCTCTATGAAATTTGTAAATGTATACGCAAGGATACTTGTTTCTTCGTTATTATATTTACAATATACATAATAATTAATATCTTATCGAATATACAAAAAATAATTAGTAAATATATGCAATCCCTTGTGAAGGCCTCAAAAAAATTAGCACTTAAGGAAACAATCCTAAAGTCTGTTTTGTTAACTTTGCAAATCTCTAAGTCTAATGTCCTAAAAATCCATAAAAACAATATCAATTGAAAATACTTGCATAATGAATGTGACATTATGACCTTGGAAGGATTTTTTTCGGAGGACATTGCAAACTAAATTTAGGAAACCGATGCAAATGGGCACCATTTTTATCATAGTTGAATGGACTACACACCTAGGGTCACTAATGCCATACCAAGTTACAATCCATTGGTATAACAGCGAAAAAAAACCAAGTTATCTTTGAGGGAGTGTTTTAGTTCTTTCCATTTTTCTCATAGTTGAAGGGACTACACACCTAGGGTGACTAATGTCATCCCAAGTCAGAATTTATTGTTGTAAGAGCTAGAAAGAATTCAAGTTAACTTTGAGGTAGTCTTCAAATCTATTGATTGTTATTAAACAATTATTTCTTTGGTTAACCTAGGGATTTAATTCTATAATAGTTGATACCATCAATATCACATCCAATATTTGATATATTGATATCTTTGATATGTCATGCTACTACTCTTCCAGTGGGTGCACAATATCACAAGGATATGTCTTCTTTCCCTCCTCCATTGGATGATCAATTCAAAGACAATTTTCTCTTGTGGATGAGTAGTTTGGTGGAAACATTCTTTCAATATGTTAGGTAAAATTTTGTATTGAGTTGGATCATCACATGAACGCCACTCTAATTTCTTCCAACTATCACTAACTAGATACTTGGTTAAAGGTTTTCTAATTTTTCTAAAGGCATGGGGTTAACGTATGGGAGGGTATTGGATAACATAACCCTAGAGGACCCCTTACTGGGTCCACATCACCCTAAAAAAGGTGATATCCGCGATCTCAGATCCGCCTGGGCGCTCCTACTTCGATCAACGCGTCGAAGTCCAAAAGTGGGTCAAAACTGACCAAAGTTTCCTGAAAACTTGGTCGAGGGCCAAGAGAGGGTTTCGATACTTAAGGATGTTTGATTTCACCAAATAATACTTAAGGAGGGTTTGATTATTTAATTACCAAGTCGAGTTGATGTCGCAGAAGCTTCAATTCACCCACTAATGTCATCTTGCACCGACCCCGCATAGTGAGCAGTGAATGGGGTCAACGTTGAAATTTCTTCAAACTGTGCATGTATGCATATAAATTAGACATTGTTAGACTAGACACATACCTTGATGGTATGGGAGGGTTTCAATACTCAAGGATGTCTGATGTCCTGACCACATAATCTTTGAGATCGTCCATGTTTGAAACGATGTTCATAATGGACGTATATAAGATGATATATAGAGTGGGTCTGTGAGTGATCTTTGAGTATAAGGGAAAATATCTCTTCCATGCCATACACAACACAAGGGAAAATGTTTCCTTTCTCTACTCAACAATCCCTCAAGCATCTCCTTGTAGGCAGAAATAGTCCAATCCATTGATTTATTTATGGGAAACCTAGTGGAGTATCACCTTAGCTCTTAAATAATTAATAAGAAACTATTTCATGGGCATGGGGTTAAAGGTTTTCTAATTTTCCTTACATCTATGCTTATCTACAACCATCTATCCCTCTTCCAAGGTTTTCTATTCTATCATTGTTGCATTAGTTTTGGTCATTTCTAAATTTGGATTATTGAGTAACTAAGGGGAATATAGTGTGGGGGTTATGTGGATAATGGTGAGAATGATCACAAGAGAATTTCCATGAGGTAGGAGAATGCATGAATGACTCACACTTATTGAAAATGTTTAAACTCCCTGTTGATGTGGGGATTTATTTAATGTTGGAGGATATCAAAGATGTATCATTAGGACTAAGTGGACATATGTTGGTGAGAATGATGTCATCAACTCATCATCTTCACTCACAGATTCTTCATAGGAAGATGTCATAAACTCATCATTTTTGTTACTACTGTCATTCACCCACCAAAATGTCATCTTGCACCGACCCCACATAGTGAGCAGTGAATGTTTGCAACAAAATTCATAATGGGTGTATAATTGTCAAATGTCATTGTTTCCATATGTAGAATCTTTGTTGGAACTCTCTTGAAATTTCATGGAACTTCCAATTCAATCACCATAAATGTCATGCACCAACCCCGCATAGTCAACACTAGTGAATGGGGCCAACGTTGAAATTTCTTCAATATGTGTCTGTATGCATTGAAATTTGACATGGTTATACTAGACACATGCCTTGACGGTATGGGAGGGTTTCAAGACTCAAGGATGTATGATGTCCTGGACACATAATCTTTGAGATCGTCCATGTTTGCAACAACATTCATAATGGGTGTATCATTTTCAAATGTCATTGTTTCCATCTGTAGAATCTTTGTTGGAACTCTCTTGAAATGTCATGGAACTTCCAATTCAACCACCAAAAATGTGATGCACCGACCCCGCATAGTGAGCAGTGAATGGGGATAATGTTGAAATTTCTTCAATATGTACCCGTATGCATGGGAGGGTTTCAAGACTTAAAGATGTATGATTTCATACATAAAAATTTTGAAAAAAAATCAACGTTGGCCCCATTCACAGGTCACCATTGCCCATGATGTACTCTAGCCCTAGAAGAATGTCTTTTAATAGTTGTTTCCTTTAAAATTCGACCGATCTAGTCTAGATTGTTTGCAATGTATAAATGTAGTGCATCCCAATCTTGAGCAACTAACCGATCACAAAATCACAATTCACCAATATTAATTATTAGTTATAACCATGGTAAATATTAATAAATGATGAAAGAATAAATATTAAATGAGTATGATCATATACACAACAAAATGAGAAATTTATATTTATTAAAAATATCCACATTTTAATTACCTCTCACTTTATTCATTGTACCTTTCCCCAATAGTTTCTCCCTTTCAAATTTTTTGATGGAGTTCACATCCCAAATGCAATCCACTGCATGCATAGCTTGCTTTGCTAATTTAGGAATATACTGACAAATATACACCATGGATTCATATACCATATATCCCTCCACCATAGAACCCTTAGGACGTGCTCTTTGTCTAACCAAATCCTTCAACGATTTCAAGTACCTCTCCACCATCCACATTGACCTTGTGTGTATAGGTCCATACATTTCAATATCCTCAACTTGGTGTATGAGGTAGTGTTCTTGTGCATTGAAAAATGTTGGAGGTAGATACTTTTTCATTTCACACATTAGCCGAGGAATTTCTCTCTTCCAATACTTTATATCATCTTCATGGATTTGTTTCAATTACAACCACCTACAGATCATGATGCAAGAAAATAGCATGTTTCAACAAAACTTATAAATACATATTACATTACAAGTAAAACACATTTCATCAAGTACAACAAAAAAATGATTTTTTTTTGCATATATATTACAACTACTTACCTCATGTATTTTCCAAGATCATAGATAACTTGTTTGACATTGTTGTCAACATTGTTTGGGAGAGATAGAGGTAGAACATATTGTAACAGTAAAAACGAATCGTTACTTGTTCAAAACTAGACAAAAAAATAAAAATATCAAAAAATGTATATGACCAATATATAAATATGGATACTAAAATGATTAATTACCTTAATGAAGGTATGCCAATTATGCGTTTTTACCCCACCAAATTCACCTTTCTTCGTTCAGATATTTTTTATGTTTGAACAAAAACCTGTGGGAAATTTAATTTTTCGAATGACCTCTTTTACACCATTTCTTTGTTTCTCTGTTAATAACCATGGAAGGTTATTTTGGTATCCATTATTATTTGATCGTATCACACTTTTCAATGCATGATTGGCTTCCTGAATTTCATTACAAATTTTGACAATTTTTTCTTTATCCCTCCTACCACCTATGATTTGCCATAATGTTTCTGTCACATTCTTCCCAATATGCATTGTATCAAATAAATGAACTATTTTTAGGTCCTTATAGTAATGAAACCTCATTAATTGAGTGGGATAACATTTCATTCCTCGTGGAAGCCCATTATTACTACCTTCACGACGACGACATTGATGAAACATAAAAAAAAATAAGAAAACTATTTATCAAATGCGGTAAAATAAAATGTATAATTAAAATAAAATTTCAAAACATGATTCCATTTATGATACATAAACAAAATGCGTACCTCGAGGATTAATTTTTTCATATGCCAACTTCCATAGACAAGGTGTCATTCTTTGTGGTTTTAGTCCAGTCTCTTGTTTCCCATTGAAAAGATATTTTTCAGTAGTACGATACTTATGGTTCTTAGAAAGGAAGTGTCTATAATCATCAAATACCTCCTTTCCTAAACATTTTGACCGACGAGATTTCATCTTAGGACCACAAACTAGACATGCAAATTTACCCTTTGTTTGAAGACCTGCAACAGATGGATTAATGTGAATTATATATATATATATATATATATATATATATATAT
>JASDQU010100395.1:160760-224035 GCA_032191745.1 Picea mariana
AAGCATGCAATATGGAACTTTACATACCAAAAAAATGTGTTAGTCCTAGGGAATCATGAATTGTCCATAACAATATTCCATGACATTGAAATCTCTTCTGCCCAATTGATTCACAAATGCCATACATAGTGATGCCCTCCCATAACTTTAGTAGTTCATCGATAAGAGGCTCGATATACACATATATATTTAACTTGTTACTTACCTAATTGTTTGAAATTACACAAAATTACTACCATGGTATGTATATATATGTAAATAAACAAATAAAATGTGTTATGCAAAAAAAGAGAAAAATGAAAAATTTAAATTCAAAAAATTAATGTAAACAAATACCTGGAATAATCATTGTCAACATTATGTGCTCCCTCTTTATTGACATCTAAGGAGGAATGTTATTGTTGATAACGAAAATAGGCCACACTGAGTAAATAGACCAAACCTCTCCAAATGGATTAACATTGTCAATTGCCAATGAAAGCCTAACATTAAGAGGTTCATTTGTAAATTCTAGCCATTTTGAAACAATTTCCTCAAATGCATAACCATCTGCAGGCATTCAAAGAACGCCATCTTCAATTCTCTTTCGTGCATGGTAATCCATAAACTATGCTATGTTTTGGCACCTGAGCAGTCACTGCAAACATGGAATTATGGGAATATGTCGAAGAACCTTTCGAGGGACCATTTTTGTTACTTGATCGGTTCGATATCTATTGATACCACATACCGGACATTCTGTTTTCGATGCATGTTGTCCATAATATATAATATGATCAGTAGGACATGCATCTATACTTTGATACTCCATTCCAATGTCTTTCATAATGGCATGTAAATCTCGATATGTGTGAGGTAAAATATTTGACGAGGGTAGCATAAATTCACCTAACAATCTAAAACATAAAAAATAAATAGTTAATGTAAAGAATAGGGATTGTAAATATTGCATTTTTTTTACACATTAATTAACACTAAAAAAAATGGGGAATAGTCAACCTTTATGTAGATGTGAAGAAACATATTACATACCTTAGGATCTGTGTCATACAAGTGTTAGACAAATGATTCACAACTTTCAAGTTCACCACCAACAATGTAGTGGAGAGAATATTTTCTCTTGACCCTTTATAAAGTCATTTATTTTCCTTTTCAATCAGAGGTTCATCATAAATACCATCACTATTGTCCCCATGATCCTCATCTGGATGAGCGAATAAGTCTTGAATCATTTGATTTGTCTCATCATCTTGAACTATGTTATTATTGTCATCTACTTCCATGGGATCATTAACTTGATCTTCATTATCTGCTTCAAGTTCTTCATCTTGTACTACAACATCATTTCTGCTACAACTTGGTGGTTTGTGCATAAAGTTAGGGGGGAAATCTAACTTTATAATTACAAACAATCATGAAAAATTAGTGCATGTATAAAACATTATAAAAGTTTGAGAATACAATAAATATTAAAAAACATAATGAATGTATATACCATGGGACGATATTCATTTGATCCCCCGTCCATGTGCCCATATTTTCTACAATGTTTTTTAGTTGTTGCTATTAAAATTCTTTCGGGGCGTCTAGTACAACAATTTTTGCAAGGGAAATAACATTTATTTTCACCCTTTTCACCCTCTTTAATTCTTTTCCCATCTCTAATGTTTTATGACATTCTTCCCCACAAACTTATATTGAAAAAAACACATGTTTTTTGTTTGCTGAGAAGAGTCGTAAGCCCTTTTTGAAGTGTCGTTATTATAGAAAACTTGTCGCAACATCCGTAAAATGCAACATATTTATAGATTTTATAACATCGCAATTCCGACAATCATTGAACAAATCAAAGTTGACCTGGTCAAAATACTAGGTGACCATTGGAAGGGTAAAACCTAGTTTCCACAACGTCGCAACTGCAACAACTATCTTCAAAAACGTGGAAAGAGAGACGAGTATGTGGAAAACATGGAAAGAGAGATGACAACATGGCAAGAGAGACGTCAACGTGGAAATAGCGACGTTATCGAGAAATATGATTTTTATTTTTTTTAATTTCCTCTATTTTTCGATAGTATCGCCAATTTTGTCCATAACGCCACAAATAGAACATCAAAATTTTTACAGTATGTACTAGTGGCACGATTCTCAGTGTAAAGGGTAGTCCCAATGCCTTTGGGATAGTGATAAAACTAGCTTGACAGGGTTACTCTACAGTGACATCGTGTAGTGGGCCCATAACCTGTTAGATTTCCCTTTACTTATAGAGAAGTATAGTTATTTTGTTAGTTAACATTAACAATTATACCATAGCAGCAAAATAAATAGTCGACAAAGTACACAAGATATTTATCTTGGGAAAACTCCAAATGGGGGAAAACCCAACAACCTTTCTTAGATGAATTCCTTTCACACAATCCAACCATTCACTAGCTCCTTAGATATTTATAGACAAGAATCAAGATCTAACACAAGGCTAGAGCCTAGAAGTAGCTTTCACATATGCAGTAGCACCACACAGAAGTAGCACACCCTCTAGGAGAGATAGCGCACAAGAGATAGATCACCACCAAAATAGCTCCAAGACTAGGCTACTGCGTCACCCTTCCTTCCTCAGACTTGCACACCTTTTACCTCAGAGAATGAGAGTGTGTTGTGTCTCTAAATGAGCCAAGACATCTAATATTTATAATCTTCCAATCACTTCTTCCTGGGCCAACTTCTCATCTAGGAGTCTTAATTAACTTAATTAATTTTTGGGTGAGCCTTTAATTAATTCATGGGTGAGACAACTTCTCTTCTAGAGACTTCTTGTTGTTTAATGATCTTCTTGGACTTACAGAATCTTCCCGCATCTAAGATAGGTTTACACCAGAGGAAAAGGTTCCTCCCGTAGCTACCAAACATCAACAATTATACCCTACAAAGATGCATCTATAACTCTTAGGTTCTAATTTATTCCACTTCTCATTAAAAACATGATCCAATCCATCACAACCAAAAATCTTTAAGTAATCAATAGAGGGCTTTGTGCACTCTAGATTTTTGATGTAGTCAATTATTTTGTACCCTTGGGTAGGACATCAATTGACAATATCACAAGTACACACAATTTCTTCTACCCCCCAAAAAGTGTCCATATTTATGCCATGCATCATGCACCATGCCATCTCCATCATGGTCTTGTTCTTATGCTCAACAACACCATTTTGTTCTAAGGTGTAAGGAACTATATGCTGACACAATATACCATGCTACTTACAAAATGTTTCAAAATATTTGTTAACATATAATTTCCACTATATTTCTTAAGTACCTTAATGGTGTGACTAGATATATTCTCAACAATGGATTTGAAAACATTAAACTTTTATAAGAATTGACTTTCGTGGTTCATTAAAAAAACCCATATCTGCCTTGAAAAGTCATCAATAATGGTAAAAAATATCTAGAACTAGAAAGTTAGGCCTTTAGCATCGAACCACATAAATAATTATGATTAATATATAGAATCATTTTTCTCTCAAAGATTTGCATTTTTTAGAGCTTTGCTTGTGATATTTTCCTAAGACACAACACACACAAACACCACTTTGAGGAGTTACAAAAGGAAAACGATAAATAAAAATAGTCTTTGACATTGTAGTGTATGAGTTTTGCACTTTCTACTAGCCATACATATATCCCCTGATATATCATTGTGTGGAGTTTAGATTATGTATCCCATGATAACACCAAGGTATTCGAGCTCATACTTGTAATGACTGACATGTGCTAAAGCTCCTCCTTTTAAGTTTCCTTATTTTGGTCTAAATGAGTGGTTTTGGTCTCCCATTCGATCTTTAGTTCCATGGCATGGTCCTCTAGCCTAAAATATGACTATTCCCCTCTTTGGTTGCATATTTTTCTATATTAAACTCTTTAGTTACCATATTTGGTCACTCCCTAGTTGACAAGACCAAATATGGGCCTTGTGCACCAAATGAAGTCCTAGTTAATTAAGGATCCTAATTTGAGTCTCTAAACATCCCCAATACTTTAGGGTAAGATCTTTAAAGAGTTTACTTAGTCAAGTTACCATTTTTCTTTGGTGGTTTAAATTTGGTTCCCTTGGCTATCTATTGTCCTATCTATATATTATACTTGTGACTTGTAGTTCACTCATATATATAATAGAGGCATACTTTCTCTTATCACACTTTTGGTTGGCCCAAATTGTCATAGTGTGGATGGTAAAATCTTGTAGTTTAACCATTATAAAGAAAACACCACTTCCAAGATGAGTGTAATGGCTAGTTATGCCACTTACATATGACAAATTCTATTCATGTTACACCCTTGCTCATTGTTAAGGGTTTTTGTCTCACTTCCTAACATACCAAAAATCTACCAGATCGAACACTCTGTAGTGACCTTGTGATATTTGACCTTCCACACTCTTGGGTGTGTTTGGTTTGTTTGTCACCATCAACCCTCCACCTATTAGAGGATGATACAATTGATGCCTCTTCTTCATTTTCTCGGATCTCCATTTGTTGGACCACTTACTTGTAGCTTGTGGTGTTTTTTGGCTTTATTAGTTGTCACACTATGATCAACCTTCATTCCCACCTCAATGGAAGCTTCAACATAGGGTTGAGAGTTAGGAGGTAACCTTCTTCACTTGTGGCACTTAGGTCAATAATACTTGCACTAAATTGTTATATTTTTAGTTGTGTATGTGGCTTGTGTGTTTCTCTTTCATTATTTTGGAGATAAATTATCCTCACTTGTTGCTACATGAGAAACATCACACTTAAGTAGGTGAATTAGGTTCTAACCATTCTTTGTTGCCCATTGTTTGTTCTCTCTCCAAAATAAGTAGTTTTTGTAGGTCAGTTTAGAATAATTTAATTTAATCTCACACTTAATCAATGGTTCACTCTTTAAGCTATATGATAGGTTAGTCGTACAAGATTTGAACATATAAGGCTATTCATAGCATTACAATAGACCTTAGCAATTAATTGTGTTCGTGGTCTTGATCTTGTGATGCTTGTTTGAATGGTTACTAGGTTATTACTAAGATCATATACACAAAGATAAGTTAAACATTTGATTACTTTCTTATGTAATTTCATGTTAACACTACCATGTGATGTTTATGTGATCATATTTTGTAGTTGTAAGTGTTATTCCTAGCTAGCTTCAACGCTACACTATCACTAGTTGTATACATCATTGTTCCACTATTTGGTTGCAACATTCGCCTAGCTATATTGCAACCTTTGGTGTGTGGCCTTTTACTCTTATGCAACAATGGGGTTGAAAGTTTTCACATTCTTGGTTACAATGTTACAATCGTCCTTGTGGAATCCATACAGCTTTGTTGCCTCCACAACTTTTCCTTGCTTTTGGGACTTTGTCACCTTGCCCATGTGGGGTTGGAATTCGCAGCTCTGCTTTCTCTGCAGCTTTTTTAGGACAACCACAACCTTGCACTGTCCGCGTGTAATTTATGCAACCATGTCTTCCTCCTGCCAGCATCCAAAAGTTATCTTGTCTTTTTGTACATCGTGAGTGATCGATGTGGCCCCATAACAAAAGAGTATAGGGATGATAAATTCCATAACTCTTGGATTCTGTAGTTACACTGTATGTCCGAATTAGAACATGTACTGTATGTCCCTCTGTGAATTCGGCGTTTCTGTTGTTGGCCAGTACCAGTTTACATTTTGGGTGATCCTTAAGCACTCTACGTTTTGTGAATTATTCATAAATTGGAGGAATTATGAATGGGCAAGTTGAACTATGACCCTCCATGATTGAACTATGACAGATAGACAATGATTGACAGATAATGTTTTAAGGAAGAACCAGGTCGTGCAAAACAGTATACAGAACGCGTCAGCCTTGATATCAATTCTGTTCAGAAAATAGTCACGTGCTTCGCATTGTCTTCAGCATTTTTTTGTATCCATCCATCCATCCATTATTGTCTTCTGTTGTCCTTATTCTCTCAATTATTTGTCTTCCATTCTGTTCTGTGCCTTAAGCAGACAACACATAAGTTAGTAATTTTTGTATTTATCAGTAATTGTCATTGCAGTTTTGCCATCTCAGTATATACTGCAATAAATACAGCATTATTGAGTGTTCATTGATTGCCTGGATCAATGTATATGATGATTGTAGGTGTTTATTGATTACCTTTGAACACAATGTTGATTTCTCAATCAGATCGGCCATATTCAACTCCAATAATAGAGACAACGATATGTTGTTAAAGTTCATCAATATTCTAAGACATTGCTATTATTTTTCCCTCTAACATCTCATTTATGTATAGATGAATCCATGGACAGAGGAATTTCAAAACCAAATCGTTTCTCAAATTTGATGATTCTGACAACTTCCTTATCTGTTTTGTTTGAATATAGTTTAAAGGAAGAATGGATGGATAGTTTATTTCTAGTTAAGTTGTTTGCTTCTATTATTTAGGAGGTTGTTAGATTTAGTTGGTTATAAGAGATCTTGTCCAACTAGTTGACTCCTAGATTAGTGTGTGGTTGAGATATTCTCTCCACAAATTGATTGTATGGTCAATCTATCTTAAAGCCAAGCTCCATGTATAAATATGCAATATTCTCTGATGATAATATAAGATACTCTACAGTTTGTGTGTATGAATACCATGTCTATTCTCTATTTTCTTAATTGAATGTTTCGAGAATAAGTGGTTGACAGAAATAAATCATGAAGGAAAACAATGATAACATGCATACCTTGTAAAACACATAAACACATGTATAACATGCATACCTTGTAAAACTCATAAACACATAACATGCATACCTTGTAAAACACATAAACCTTGTAATTCAAGCATCCGTAAAGTTTCACAAGCAACGATGTCCTAAGAACAAAACTATCATTAGCTACATTAAATGTCTTGTTGTGAGAGTCACTAATGGGGCTCCATTCATCAATGGTGGAATGGGATAGGGTATATGAAATTTAAAAAGATTTTTCATCAGTGGTGGAATGGGATATGATATATGAAATTTGGAAAAACGCAAAGCGAAAAAGAATATTAAATGTTTAAGGACTTTGATTTTTTGTTGTTTGTAATTATGTTGTATTCCATATGATGTAGGTGTTGGAGATAATGCTTCCGTAAATGTAACTAGATTCGGTTTGTGTTTGTTAGATTTTGTTGGAGATTATTGAGATATTCTCTCAACCCCTATCTCCAAGTTTAGAACAAGTTGGATCTGACAACACTTATATAAGTGTATTGTACCTGTGTTTGAAAATAGAATAATAGAATACAATTAAGTTTTGTGTGTGAACTATGGCTACTATCTTGTTTTCTAAATCGGTATCAAAGATGGTTCAGCCTTGACTCTCTCAAGAGAGGCTAGGATTGTAGATTTTAACCTTGTACAATATTTTAATGCAAATACGCTTTCAATAAAAGAACAGAAAATATACAATGAAAAACACACATTACACAAAGTTTTTTCCCCTGAAAACCCAAACCGGGAAAACCAATGTATTCTATATTCATTCATAGTGATACATTGTTTACAATGCATTATACATATAGGAGCCAATGGCATCCAAAACCCTAACCCAATGACCTTGATTAGTCAACAACCCTAATTCCTTAACCAAAAATAGAAAACCATCGACAAAAACCATGTGTCGAAAAACCACCTAACAATGGACATGAAAATCAAGGTGACATGAAAAACGAGGCAAAAATGTGACACGTTTCCCGAGGCAAAAAAAAATTCTCAGGGGAATTGCCCCCAAACCCCCTTGTGCACCTCACGTAACGTAGCATACACTAGAGCTAGTCGTGCAAAGAATATAACACATACCCAACACTCTCCTACTTGTTTTTTTCTTTGCATACAGAAGGTTACATGGTTACATAGTCAACAATCCAGGGCAACAATGTCCATGGATCCTCTACACCAAGAGAACTTCTCGGTGCTCACAGATTTTGTTACTGAATCTGCAACATTCTTCAAAGTGTCCACCTTCATCAACAACACTTTCTTTTCTTCAACCATGTCTCTCACAAAGTGATATTGAATATCAATATGCTTTGTCTTTGAATGATAAGTCGGGTTCTTCGCTAGAAAAATTGCACTCTCACTGTCACAATCTATACTTACAACTTGTTGTACCAACCCAATACCTGAACACAATCTTTGTAACCATATTGATTCATTACTTGCATGAGTGGTTGTCATGTATTCAACTTCTGTAGTTGAAAGTGCCACTATAGGCTGTCTTTTTCTCATCCAATTGATTGCTCCTCAAAATAGGTTAAACATGTACCCACTCGTAGATCTCCTACGATCCATATCTCCATCCTAGTCTGCATCCACAAAGCCATGAATGTCCAACACTTTATCCAATCCTGGTCTTCCTTGATAGCACAATCCATAGCTAGCAGTGCCACGCAAATACCTGAAAACCCTTTTCACTGTTTTCCAATGCTCCTTCCCTGGTTTTGACATATACCTTCTCAAAACTCTCACTTCATGTGTAATGTTCAGTCTAGTACATACATCAAAATTTCAACTGCACTTGCATATGGAACACAAGACATGTTCTCCTCCTCTTCCTGTGTCTTGGGACACTGATCTGCAGATAGCTTTACACCAACAAGAATAGGGACCTTGACCATTTTACATTCCTGCATATTAAAATTATGCACTATTGTCTCGACATATTTTCTCTAATTTAACTAGAGTTTCCTTTTTTTCCGATCTCTTTTAATTTTCATGCCCAAAATTAAATTTGAAGCACCGATATCCTTCATGTCAAATTTAGAGGACAACTGAGTTTTCACATCCCGGATAATTTCCTTGTTGTTTCCTATCAGCAACATGTCATCCACATACAAGACCAAATAAATCAAATGATCACCAATTAATTTAAAATACACACAATAATCCTCTTTGCTTCTTGTGAAGCCAAATCCCAACATATAAGTATCAATTTTTGATACCACATCCTTGGTGATTGTTTTAAACCATACATGTACTTTTTTCAGCTTGCATACCAGTTCCTTCTTTCCCTTCACAACAAAGTCTTCTGGTCGCTTCATATAGATTTCTTCTTCTAGATCCTCATGTAGAAATGTTGTCTTCACATCCATCTGTTCTGCTTTAAAATCAAATGCAGCAATAATAGATAACATAAATCTTATAGAAGTTAACTTGGCAATATGAGAAAAAATATCACCAAAATCAATTCCCTCAACCTGGGAATAACCCTTTGCTACTAACCGAGCTTTGTATTTCTACACTTTGTCTTCGACATTCAGCTTCTTTTTAAATACTCATTTTCTTCCAATGGTATTTCTTCCATTTGACAACTCCACTAGATATCGAGCCTCATCTTACCCAAGCCTGCCATTTCTTCATCCATAGACTTTTTCCAGAGCTTTCCATCCTCTAAATCCACTGCCTCCCTGACAATTCTAGGATCATCATCAGTAATAGACAAAGAAAAATTTGAACGTAAATCAGATGGAGTATACCTTTCTGATAGCCTTCTTTCCTGAACCGATCTCCTCAATACTGGAGTATGAGGATCTTCTTCTTCTAATTCATGTTCTTCTATAGAGTTTGATTCATCATCCTTTAAATCAAACTCTATTTTCTTTGGTTCTTCCTTACTTGGTAGGACTTCATGTTTAACAACATCCTTCATTTCTCTAAATACCACATCTTATCTATACACAACCTTCTTAGTTTTTGGGTTCCAAAGCTTATAAACTTTGAGAGCATCTTTATACCCAATACATATACACTTTTCAGCCTTCTTATCTAGCTTACTCTTGTTTTCCTTTGGAACATGAACATAGGTCTCACAGCCAAATACCTTGAGATGTCTGACAGAAGGTTTCTTACCATTCCATACCTCTTGTGGAGTCTTGTCATCCATCATTGATGAGGATGATTTATTGACCAGGTAACATGCGGTACCCACTACCTCTGCCCAGAATTATTACCCTAACCCGACACCACTTAGCATGCACCTTTATTTTTCCATAAGCGTCATGTTCATCCTTTCTACAACTCCATTCTACTGAGGTGTATATGGAGTAGTCTTCTGCCTTGCTATACCACACTTCTTACAAAATTCTTCAAATTCATTCCTGCAAAACTATCCACCATTATCTATCCTCAACACCTTAATTATTTTCTCAGTTTGATTCTCAACAAGAGCCTTAAACTCTTTAAACATCTCAAAGAATTCATATTCCTTCCTAAGGAAATATATCCAAGTATTCCTCGAGAAGTCATTTATAAATGAGACATAGCACACATATTTTTCCAATGATGGAACCGACACGGGTCCAAACACATCACTGTGAACTAGCTATAAAATTCCTTATTCCCTCATTGCACCAGAGGGGAATCTTACCCAATTCTGTTTCCCATATACACAATGTTCACAAAAATCAAAATCCAAAAAGTTAGATGTACCTTCAACCATACCCTTACCGTGTAGTAGTCGAAGACCCTTCTCTTCGATATGCCCCAGTATTTGATGCCCCAACATAACCTTTTCTCCAGAGACTGTAGGATTTCTTTCTTCTTCAACTCCAATATCATGAACAATGGAGCTATTACACCCATCACTAATAGTGTTTCCTTATAGCTTATACAGAGTTCCAAACCAAACTCCCTTCAACAACACCATTGCTCCTCAAACCATCCTACAGGTTTCCTTTTCAAATATTGTTTTTACCCCTGCATTGTCCTTTTTTCTTACAAAAATCAAATTTCTTACCAATACTAGGATGTGCAGAACACCAGGTAGTGTTCTAATCCTTCCATCCATGATCCTCAACTTGAATTTTCCTCGACCTATGATTATGGTTGTTGAGTCATCACCTAGGAAAAAATTACCTTCATCATACCTTTCATATTCACAGAACCACTCTCTATGGGGAGTAATATGAAAGGATGCACTTGAGTCAACCAACCATGCCTCATGATCTGCATGCATGGTTGAAAAATCCAAGTACACATCCCCTCCTTCTTCCTTGGAGGTATTTTCTTTTGTAGAAGGAGATTCTTCAAATTCCTTATTTTTCTCAACTTTGGATCTACACTACTTCTTGTAGTGCCCTTCTTTTCCACATCTCTAGTATACCTTTAAAAACTTTTAGGAAGACTTTATTTTCCCTTAGACTTAGATCTCCCACTTGAGGACTTAGATCTATTTCTTTCCTAGGAGCATCCTCTTGCAAATAATGCATGTGTGCTCTGTCCTTCCATGTTCTTCTGTCTCATCTCCTCCAAAAACAAGGATGAGACCCCTTCATCAAAATTCAAGGCAGTTGTATTACTACCTATGGCCACAACCATACTATCCCACAAGTCTAGTAAAGAGAACAATAAACCGATACACTTATCTTCATCTAAAATTTTAATCTCAACAGAGACCAACTAACTTACCACAGTATTGAAGGCATTCAAATGATCTACCATCGAGTCTCCATCTCTCATCCTCAGGTTATACAACTTCTTTCTCAGGAATAGCTTATTTACTAGGGACTTAGACGGATACAACTTCCCCTAATTATCCCATAAATATTTGGCTAAAGCTTCCTCTGACACATTCAGTAATATCAAATCTAAGAGACAAAGTCAGATTGTGCTCTTCGCCTTCTGATCCAACTTTTTCTAGTCATCTACTATAGTTCCTATAGGTGTAGTACCTTGATCCATCGTGATCCACTGATCTCTGTCCACTACTAGATCTTCCATCTTGAGCTTCTTCAACTCAAAAAATTTCCCATTAAACTTCTCGATCTCCATTTTTGAACCGCTCGCATTTCTTTCACCTGAAAAATCACTACCATGGATCTCCCATTGCAACAAGGCTTATCACAATCTTGAGCCAAACCCTTGACCACAAAGGAATCCCCCTGAAGCCAACAAAGCTCTGATACAAAATGTAGATTTTAACCTTGTACAATATTTTACTGCAAATATATTTTCAATAAAAGAACATAAAAGATACAATGGAAAATACACACATTACACAAAGATTTTTCCCCTGGAAAACCAGCATACTCTATATTCATTCATAGTGATACATTGTTTACAATACAATATACATATAGGATCCAACAACATCCAAAACCCTAACCCAATGACCTATATTAGTCAACAACCCTAATTTCTTAAACCATCGGTAAAAACCATGTGCCGAAAAATCGCCCAACAATGGACACGAAAATTGAGGCAACATGAAAAATGAGGAAAAAATGTGATACGTTTCCCAAGGAAAAAAATTCTTGGGGACGTTGCCCCCAAACCCCTATGCAGGGGGGATATCTCCCCCCCCTCAAACCCCCCTATGTGCCCAACACAATGTTAGTCCTGCAAAGAATATAACACATACCCAACAAGGATTATGCCAATTCCTCAATATTAATCATGTGCACATAGGTTAGTATGGGTTGAAGATTTGAATATTTTTGTGTGTTTTTGTGTATATTTATTGTGTGTTGCTTCCATAGAGAGGAACCTTTGTTGGAGCTATTAAGCCATGATCTAGATGGAAAAGAAGAGACGCAACACAGATCTAAAGATGGTTGTTTGTTGTAAGTTTGTTGTCCATTGTGAGATGCCTAATGGAGCACTTCATTACATCATGAGATAAGTTGCAAATCTGAAGTAAATCTGATCCAAAAAGGATCCATAGAAGAATAAGGAAATCTCATAACTTGCAGAAGAAACTCACGACGCTCAGAATGGCCTCAATAGACAGAGAAAGGGAAAAAGTTCAAAGTTCTCAAAACTTAGTGAAAATGACATCATCGTTAAGAGCACGTCGCAAGATTTCGAATGACACAAACAAATCATCAAACGGAGTTACGGATTGAAAGATATTCACGGTCAAATTTTGGTTAAACTAGCCCAGTCAACAAGGGGATGAGTCAGCATTCGTACTGTTGACGTCAGCATCAGTATAGATGACATCAAGATTCGTACAACATATGTGGCATGTGTCGGAAGCAACATGTGTCATGTTGACGTCATGATGTGAGCATGGTAACGTGGATGCACCAGAGGCTACCACATGTCACTCATATTTGGCATTTCTGGGTCATTTCCTGGACCAATAAAATTGCACCACATGGTAGGACATGGTGGCTGATGTGGCAGGATGATGTGGCAGAATATACTTTGACATGGTAGGGTGACTGTATAGTGGTTGACGTGGCCCAATGGTTGGCTACCACGTGGCCCAGTCATGGGTTGCCACGTGGCAGTGGGAAAATGCCCAATGACATCCCATGAATGAAAATTCTAAAAATATATATAAAATATTTGGCAGGTCCGCCAAAAATGGAGGGACCCCGCCAAATCTGACGTCAACGGATTTATATAACCATTTCTAAGTCTGGCGGAACAAACCATTACAAATATATGTATATGTTACAACAAACAAGCCAAAAGAGGAGGCCCACAGTATTGACCCCGAGACCTCCCCCTCTATCAAAGCCTTAGCATATGCTTCGCTAACCATATGGCCAACAGCCTCCATCGTTTACAAAGCTCTCCCTTTTTTCTTAAAAGGTGAATCCTCCCAATGTATCAGGGAGGCACATGAGGGTATGGACCAACACACATTTCGAGACAGATTCCTTAGCATTTATTGCAGTTTGTAGGGCACAGAAATCGAGACAAAGTTTCTCTTGGTCCTGGGAGTGTCAGAGTTAGATCAAGGTGTGGAGACAATTATTTTTGGGTAGTTTGACGCCACGAATTCAATGGTTCTATATGTTTTATGATCTGAGCAAAACTTCTGCAGCTTGATTTCAGAATGAGGTTTACTTATGTATTTTGTCAAATTCTTTTATTGAGTTAATAAAAAGGTCTACCCATTTGAGAGCAGGACCCGGAGACATAGTCCACCAGGGACGAACTCTGTTATTGAGTTTTTGTGTTTAGATTTGATGCTTATGTATCTTCATTATTGAGCTTTTTCCTTCTTTAATGGTGCACTTTAATTTATGCTCATTTAATGCAATTCTTTTTTAAGTCACTCGATGAAAAGATCCCAGATCAAAATCACTGCTTAAGGAGAGATCATTGTATTGGAGGTAATATATATCAATGTATGTAATCATTGGCTTGAATTCATAAGCCTACATATAGCCGCCCAAGCTACCGAAGAGATCTAGAGCTACATGCACATGACATTAAGAGAGGAGACGTTGGATCTGATTCGTGTGTCCCTGTAACCAAAATAGATCCATCATTGGGCATGTTGATTAGAGTGTCACTAGAAATTAAAAATAGTCATGGTGTTAAAATTGTTCTCGAACAATTCATTGAGGTCATTGAGAGACCAACTGCACATAATTGAATAACCATCACTAGTGATTCCTGAAGAGAAGAATCATGAGGTTTCATAGTACACCATGGAAAATAATATGTGAATGGGACCAGAATTAAAGCTCAGAAACTCATAGGACTTGCACACATGAAGATAACAATGTCGATTTAGAGGAAATTTCATAAAGTCGTTGCAATTTTGAAGATGATAGAAATCATGGCTTGACGTTGTGATGGAAGATGTTCTTAGACATGCAGGATTCCTTACATGAAACACATTTTTGTTCGTTTGCTACTAAGTCTGTTTTATTAGCATTAGGATTTCATTTGTAAAATTATATTATGAATAACTAATCATATAACAGAGTAACATAATTTAAGCTAGTGGTTCTTGATGTTCTTCGGTGCTACAAGAACACATCGTTGGTTTGATTATGTCTACACTGTTATAAGCTGGTGGTTCTTGTTGTACTTCAGTGCTCAGGGAATAACAGTTATAGGTTATCTTTTTGTGTTTGTGTAAGTAAAAAAAGAGGTCAAGTTGTATGATTGATTTTTGGATACATTCAGTATCTAGACATTTTCCTAGATAACTAACTAATACAATGACATACCATGTACTTCAACATATGGAAGTATTTCAATAGAATGATTCAATATCTAGACTATTCTTCAGGGTATGTCAAGAATTGTCAGTCCTACAAATACATCATTAATGGTCAGAAGCAATTGTATCTTAAATGGATCAAGTGGTAGCTAAAATTTGATCATTGAGAAAGAGAACAGTCTATGAGATTTCAGAGTGGGTAGAAATTTTGATGAAGACCAGACCAAACAGAGATCAAAGTTCAAAGTTCAAAAATATTTGTATGTGATTTTGATATTGTTATTTGTGATGTAAGCATTAAGGGGGGTGTTGGAGATAATGTTTCCATAAATGTAACTATATTTGGTTTGTGTTTGTTAGAGTTTGTTGGATATTGTTGAGATATTCTCTCAGCCCCTATCTCCAAGTTTAGAACAAGTTGGATCCGACAACACTTATGTAAGTGTATTGTATTTGGGTTTGAAAATAGAATAATAGAATACAAATAAGTTTTGTGTGTGAACTATGGCTACTATCTTGTTTTCTAAATGTAGGGAACATCAAATATTTTATATAAACTTTGGCAATTTTATGATGTTATGTTAAATGCAATTTCATAATAATTTTGTGTTTTTTTAACACTATAATAGTTTCTTCCAAAAAGTGTAACATAAATTGTTTTTTATAGAAAATCTCTACTTAATATTATGGTTATACATAGATACAAAAAAATCAATCTTTATTAATAATAAGATTGGTTGGAATTTGATCTGTAATTTAGCGACTTATTATCCACACAATTCATGAAAGTGGATATTTAACAGATTAAAATTGATTTCTCTGCAAATATAACCAGTGAATGTGCACCTAATTATATAAACAAAGTTTTTTATTGCACATAATACTTCATAAGAAAATAATGTCAAAAAACCAAAATTTCCTACTATAGGTATGCAAGGACACTAATGGATGAACATCAATCTCTGGTTTATTGTCAATGCAAACTATGAACACCAAATCACAAGATTCCAAGTGATACATAGAATTTCCAAATCGTCGTAGGCTTCACAATTAATTAATCCAATGAATGATCTTCAACCGAAAACTTATGCATTCTATTGGAAATCATGAAGCAATGAATTGTTAGTTCCAACTTCCAACACACAAACAGTTTTTGTATTTATAACAAAAATTAACAAAAACACATATAATAAATCACAATCATTGTCATCATTTACATTAACCATGTTAACCATCATCATCGTCAATATTTAGTTAACAGTAAAAAATAAATTTATTATACCTTATGCAAAAGACAATTAAAAAAAAAAAAACATCATAAAAATTTAAATGTACTTGACAGATAAAATCAAATTTAACCCTTGATTATAAGTAACGAGTTATGCAAGTAACATAAAATCCAAAGGTGTTCAAAACTTCATTCTAAGGCAAAACCATATTTGTGTTTAAAGTGAATGCTAACTCAACTAGCCGCATTTGTCATAAATGGAAATGGGGAGAGCGCTTTTTCCATATATATATATATATATATATATATATATATATATATATATATATATATATATATATATATATATATTTTACGAAAACGAGTAAATATTTATATTAAAAAATTGTTGCAAGGCAGAGCGGGAGAAGAGTAAAAAGAGAAAGTATGGAATGGATAGGCCTCCATATAGAGTTTGATTTCCTAGGTCTACTTATAAGAGACTTGTCCAGGTTGTTTTTTAAAAGCCTTGTTGAGCTCTTCAAAATTACAAAAGTTGCAAAAACTTTCATCTAGTAGACAATTAAGAATGAAGTTTAAGAGTAGTATCTATTTCAGCTGCAGACAATTCTACTTGGTTGTTCAATTGAGTCCCTAATCCCCAATAAAAGGAAAATGATTCATGCCCATGGGGATTGAAGGATATCCCTCCCGCTCCTGCTTCCCCAAGATTTCCTTTGGAGGCTCCATCAAAGAAAAAAAAATTGTCTTTTTGTTCCTCCACTGTTGGAATTATCCATCATTCATTCTTAGTTTCCAAGTTGCTTTTGTTGTGTACTTGAATATTTCCGAACTACAGATTATTGGCTTCCATGCAATGACATTTTTAAGCCAATTTTTCTCCATTATGTCCATCTAGCTCTGATCATTCAAATTCATTCCTTTGTTGAGCATGACTTATGATAAAATACTACAAGTTGTGGTTAACACTCTATTGACTCGTATTAAAGTGTCCTGAAAGAGTGCCTTGTTTTTGGCTAGCTAGAGATCCCAACAAATAAACTTTGGAACTGCCATCCAAACCCTTTTAAAAATAGATTTTTTGTTAAATGTCCTTATACATTGTTTCTTCCAATGTATAAACATTTCTCTCTAGCTTGTGGGTTTGATATATCTAGAGATGATATCTTTAAATAGCATGTTCCATTACTGGTTGGTATATGAGCATTCAAAGAATAAGTGAGTTGTGGTTTCTTCTTCTTCCTTGCACAATGCATGCTGTGAAGGTCCGTGAATCCGTATTTTATGTAGGTTCTCTTCTATTAAAATTTTTCCTTGTGTTATGATCCAACAAAAAGTATTAATTTTGTGGAGCGAGTCCCTTGCCCAAATATATTTCCAAAGCCATGAATTGGGAGGGACATGAATGGGTTGTAGCAGATGTTGATATCCATCTTTGACTGTGTAAATTTGGTTTCCCCATATTCGATCATCTAATTGTGTTATTTCAATTGGATCACACCTGGAAAGGAGCTTATACAATAGAGAAACTTGTGAAGAGAGGGATTCTAGAGTGGGAAGATGTTTTCATCCTATCCATTTCCTAGTAGGTGACCATAATGAGATGTCATCCAATTTGGATATGCCATTGTCGATTCCCCATTGATTTATCACTTGTAGTTCCTCATTGTCTCCTAGTGGAAGATTCCCCATTATATTGTCTTCCTAGAGATTAATTGTTTGACCATTTCCAGGCTGCCATGAGAGCTTGGATTGGATTAGAAAAGTTGTTTCTTTGAGTAGTTTCCATATAGTGGATCCTTTAATGTCTTGCAAGGGGAAGTCTATTCCTCTCTTTTGTGATCCTTTGAAATAGTTGCTCCATAGAACTTATTTCCACCACTTTGTTCTTCCTGTTACAAGTCTCCATAGTATTTTTTCACCCAATGTTATGTTCATAAGAGATCGATCCTGAATTTCCAATCCTCCCTTTTCTTTCTCCAATCTAATTGTTTCCCAATTCACTAAATAATATTTTTTAGTATCTGTTTTCCATCCTTCCCAAAGAAATTTCCTGATAATTCGAGCTATTTTGTCAACTATTCCTTTTGGAGCTAAGAGGAATAAAAATTCATAGATTTCTAGGGATGAAAGAATTGATTTAATGAGAATTATTTTCCCTACTAGGTTGAACCATAGATCCCCCCATTGATTTATTTGTTTTTTCATTTTGTCAAGGATTGGAAACCATGAATGATAGGGAAGCCTGTGAGATGAAATGGGCATGCCAAGGTATGTAAATGATGACCATTTATCAAAGAGTGGGAAGCCTAGACTACTTGATATTACATGCAACTTGTTGTCTTTTGTGTTCCATCCATAGAGTTTACTTTTATGATTATTAATATTTCCTCCAGAGGCTTGGAGGAAGGAGTCTAGTACAAATTTAAATATTCTTGCTATAATTGATAAAGCTATTCCTAAGAGGAGTGTATCATCTGTGAATTGAGAGTGATTGATTTCCTTAACACTCCTTGTGAACCTGATCCTTGGGATCCTTCCCATCCATCTTTATTGCTCTAGTTTCTCGCTTAATGTCTCTTCAATTAGAATGTAAAGTAGAGGGGACAAACGAAAACTTTGTTGAAGGCCTCTATTGGAGAAAAAGTCTTCACTGAAGCCAAATTTTTTGAGGACATTCATTAGGAAGGAGTGCTTGACATGATCAAAAACATTGGCCATGTCTAGTGTTATAACCATTCCTTCCTCCTTTATCATTCTGTTGTTATGGATTGCTTCTTGGACCAAGATACTATTATCTATTAGTTGTCTATTAGACATGAAACCTCCCTGATTTTTTGATATCAAGTTGGGAAGTAGGGGCTTGATTCTATTATCTATAATGTTGGTGAGGATCTTATAGGTTGATTTGAAAAGGGATATGGGGCGAAATATGGAAAAGGAGGATGGGTTAACTTCTTTGGGGATTAGGGCCAGGAAAGTGGAATTGGTAGCTCCTCCTACTTTTTTCTTTCTAAGGGTGTAATTAATCATTTTTTTTAGATCACATTTAACAAAATACTCTAAATAAATGAATTGAAAATCCATCTGGCCCAGGTGCTTTGTCTTGTTCGAAACTCCAGATTTCTCGAGCAATTTATTCTTCAGAGAATTCTTATAGAAGTATATTATTGTCTTCTGGGGTAATTTTCTGTGGGATATGTTCTAACATTTTTTGTTCACTATTTTCTAGGTCATGTTCATCTTCTTATGTGTATAGCCTTTTGAATTGCTTATTATTTTCTTCCTTTATCAACTCAAAATCTTCCACCATTTGACCCTCCTCTATTTGGATTTTAATGATTGTTTCTTTTCCTTATTTCTTGAGTTTGTTTGTGAAATAATTAGGTATTTCAATCTCCTAAATGCTGCCATAAACTACGCAATTTTAGTCTCCACTCCTCTTATTATTTCTTGTACGTTGTATGGACTTTTTGGCTTACTTCTCTTTCTTGTTGCATTAGTTGTTCATTTACTTCATGTTCCTCCATTGCATCCTGAATTTGGTCTAGATGGATGAGATACTCTTCTCTTTCTTTACTATGAGGGGTAAAGAAAAGTTTTGGCCCAACCTTCTAATGAAATCTTGACCGCCCTCAACTTACTGTCCGAAAAAAAATTCGATGAGCTTGAGCAAGGGGTGGCCCAGGCATCCTTCACCAGTTGAAAAACCTGTTGATGTTAAAACTAGATGGGATTGAATTGAAAGGGGATGGGTCCAAATCTTTGAGGTGGATCGAAGGAGATGAGAATAGGCTTATGATCAAAGATGATAGTTGGGAGAATTTGTGAGGATATAGTTAATGGTTCTAAACAAAAATTATTGTGTATAATAAATCGATCAAGGTGAGCTGTTATATGATTATTGTCTAATCTTTTATTATTATAGGTATATTTTCCCTTGATGGGTTTGATGTCCATGAGATCCCAGTCGGAGATGATGTCCTCCATATATTCCCTCATGGGATCTCGAACAATGCTGCCTCCCCTTTTTTCATTATTATTCAAGACCACACTAAATTCCCCAACAATAATGCAAGAGCGAAGATCTATGGTTTCTCTTAAATTTTTTATGGATATCCAACATTCTTATTTTTCCTTTGGTCTAGCTGGCATGTAGACATTTATTATTGTAGTTTGTATTCCATTGTTCTTGCATTTTAAAATAGATAATATCTAATGGATATATTGGATGATTACCTCTTCTTCAACTAAGGTGGAGTCCCAGGTTGTCAGTATTCCTTTTGAGGCTCCATTTGATGTGATGGTGAAGCCTTCTCCATTTTTTAAGGCTTACTTTACTGCTTGAAATGCTTATGAATCCCCCTATTTAGTTTCTTGAATCATAACTACTAATGGTTTTTCTCTTTTAATGATATCTCTTAAGGCTTCAACTTTTTGTTTCCCATCGAAGCCCCTGCAATTTCAGGAAAGGAGCTTCATCATCATTTAGATATTTTGAAGGCTTTGCCTCCTTGAGAGTGAGGCAACTGTTATTCTATATTCTTGCTAGTGTCTTTTTTTCCCATGTTGTTGATGGAGGATTATATGGAGTGTTGTCTTCCCATTTCCTTTTCCTTGTTTGCATTTTATTCTCTGGCATCCTTGCTTGTTTTCCTTCCTTTTGTTTTACTACTTTTTCCATAATCTCCCTCCTCTTGAGTTTTTTTCGCTTTTCCCCTTGCTACAATTTTCTTTGGAATCTATGCTCGTTTTTATGGAATTTCTATTTCCTTGCTTTCCCCCTCCTCTGATTCCTCATTGTTTGTTTCTGATTCCATCTACTATGATTCCTGTCGGACCTGTTCTCGGGTTTCCTCCTGGTTTTTCTTTGTTGGAAGGTCCCCCGAAGCATGGTATTTGTTAGCCAAATCTAAAGGTGATGGGTATTTCCTAGGGATACTTGTCTACTTTTTGTTTCCACTAGGGTTTTGGGTCTTTTCCTTGGTTGTTGTTGACTCATTGGATTGGATGAAACTCCTTCTTTGGGTTCTGATGGTGTCCCATTGTTAGTTTTCTTTTTTTTCAGGTTTCCATCCTCCATTATGTTATTTAGGTGATGCAGAGTTTTCCTGAGTGGATTTAGGGCAGCCACGCGCGAAGTGGACATACGCATGGAAAATCTTGCATTTGAAGGGGATTTGTTCATAATCCACCTTTTGAATATGTGACCAACCATCTAAAGTAAGTTTGACAGCTTTAGGAAGCCCCTCTTAGAGATATACTTCAACACATATTCTATTACAGGCGAACTGAGGGGGTTTTTGGTTTTGCTTTATCAATGTATTTTCCCAAGGTGTTCCCAATACTCTTTAAACCATCCTCTTCCCAACAATGAAGGGGGAGATGAGTGAGTTTCACCCAAACTAGGACTGTAGATGGTATATCTACCTCTAGATCGAAATCTAGGGTCCAGTAGTCTAGATACATTCCCCGTGGCCCCATGAAATATGGTCCATTGTGAAAAATTAAATCCATATCTTCTTTGAATTCAAAATAGAAGGTATAGAAACCCTTACCAGATAAGAAATGGTTCATCCTTCCTTTTATCATAGGTACCCAGTGCTTTGCTAGCCATACTTCCATTTGATGAGGGGAAGGCCATAATCATGTGAATTTTCTGATTATCCCCTTATGAGCATAAGCTATGGATTTCATTGAGCTGATACTAGAGGGATCAAAATCTCTAGGATCTACCTGAGCTTCTTGACGAATTTCAAATGAGTGGGTCGAGCTTTCCGCTTCCTTGAATTTGCAACCTAGATTTTCAACGCTTTAGTGTTTGAATCGAAGTCTGGGGGTTCAGAATCATCCCCAAACATGGAGGCCAATCAGACGAGTAGAAACCTGAAACTCCTTCAGACGCTACCTCAATAGTGTGAACTGGAAAGAGTCGTGTGTTGTAATTTTATATGTAGATCATTTGACATAACAAAGATGGAAACAATTAGGAAGGGGGCATATAATATTTTCACTTAGGACGATTCATACTATTTTCTGTTATCAAAATGATTAAAAATAATTTAAATAATTTTAAAATGGATGTATATTAATTTATTTTTAATTTTTATATTAATTTTAATCATATTTATTAAAAATACAAATTCATCATAAAAATAAATAAATATAAAATTTAGCATGACTTTTGTAAAGAATGGTAACTTTTTAAAATGATAGCATCCTCTTTATATCTTCTCATAGCAAACTCTTATATAATTGAATTAATATAGAGTATTCATTTATGGTTATCCGTTTTATGATTAAATTAATAGCCTAGGTCAATAAAAGGCCAATTCACAATGAAAATGAATGTACTACTTAATGATAAAATGAATTAAAATAAAAAGTTAAAGGTAAAGAAAATAAGATATCATCATACTTAAGGGTGGATTGTGATATTGATTTATGTTGCATCATGCTATATTAGTGTATGAGAAAACTTAAAACAAGGGGGATTGTGATATTGATTTAGGTTGCTTCATCATGGTATATTATTGTTCGAGAAAACTTAAAACAAGAATATCTTTAGAATATATTATTGTACGAGAAAACTTAAAACAAGAATATCTTTAGATTCTCATAGAGAGAAAACTTAAAACGAGAATATCTTTAGATTCTCATGGAAAATTTGATAATTTAAGATACTTTATTATTTAAGGTACATTCATATTTATTATTTAAGGTACATTCATAAGATAAGATATATGTGATAAAAATTTCAAAGGGAAATATCCTCGAAGCAATTCGATAATGCTCAATTATTTATCTCAATTTGTTTTTCTTTATAATGAGGACCCACGCCCTTCATTTATAGTAGAGTAGATACTTATTTATAGAGTAGATACTTGCATGCACATTGATATTTTATTTCTAGTTCATTAAGAAAATAACTTAAAAATTCTTTAAATTAAGTTTACTTAAACTTATAATTTATCCATACAATGAATAATTACAATTTATTTATCATGCATAATTATTTAATATTTTGTACATAATTATGCACCAACATCCCACCATAAGATTGATTTGGAGTTGAGGGGAAGGAAGGGGATGTACATGCTATTCCCTAGTAAAGACAACTTCCTTCACTCCTAGCAAGGATTGAAGATGAAGGAACTTGGCTTCAATGAGTAGCTGTGTGAAAATATTTGTAATCCAAATTTTTGAATCACAAAATTGCATGTCAAGAACTTGATCATGAAGGAGCTATCATATGCAGTGCATATGGACCTCATTGTGTTTTATATGTTGGTGCTTAACTAGATTGTGAGCAATGTGGATGGCACTTTGACTGTCATACAAAAGAGTTGTAGGTTGACCCTGAACAAAATCAAACTCTATTAACAATTATTGAATCTAAAAAACTTTTCGATCAACATCAATAACGCCTCGGTACTTTGCCTCTAGAGAAGAAAGAGCAATTGAATGTTTCTTTTTATTGGACCAAGTGATTGGGCATGAACCAAGGATGAAAGTGTAACTATAAGTAGATTTCTAATCATCAACATCACCTACCCATTCTAAATATATAAATCCCATGAAAGAACAAGAGTCCATGATAAAGTGTACTCGATACCAAATTGACAAGTATCCTTTAATGTAGCAAAGGATATGCTTTGCTTTGCTACAACCTGAGGGAAGCTCCAACTCCCCAATTCTCTGACTACAACCAGAAGGAGGCTACAACCCCCTATGTTCTTCAACTACAACCAGAAGGTGGCTACAACCACCTGTCCTTGCCCCATCCAAACGCCCTGACATATAAGGAGAATGATGGAACCACTGTCTCACTATCACTGTGAGATATATTGTTGTAAACATGTACCAATAACATGAACCATGTATCAACCATACATCAACCTATACCTCAACCTGTAATCAACCTGTACCATAAACAAGTGCATCAAACATGCACCAACCTGTACCAAACAACCTGTAATCAACTTGTACCATAAACAAGTCCATAAACCACACACCAACCCATACCTCAACCTGCAAACCTTCCTTAACTTTAACAACAAGAGACTAGCATTTTCATCAAACTTTACTTTAGTCTCACATGACTAGTTTTGGATTAGTCAACAACCCTAACTTGAAATAATCATAACTATGTACCTGTAATGAATAAAGATCTGAAAATAGTACACAATGTTCTTCAATGTGTTTTATGCAATTCCTCTAGGTGTCACTACTTGGAACCTCTCAGAAAAGGAGTTATAGCAAAAATGACATACCTTGTTGAATTCTGGCTTATTCTAGAGAGAGAACTTGTAGAGCGTGTCCCACATAGAATATTTTTTATATGGATCTGAAAATTTTACAAAGAATAATACAGATTGTACTCTAACCAACACATTTGTTCTTACTGAATTTGGATCTGTTATGAAAAAGTTACGACATTTTTACCCGAAACACTTGTTTTAGACTAGTTTCAGGACTAGCCACAAACCCTATTTTCCACGGAATGTAACTCCAAAAATACAACGACCCACAAGATGAAATTTGTACCACAGCTACTTGGATATGTTTCCTCAATGGCCTCCCAATTTCACGGTCTGAATCATTCTAGAAAAATTTTTATTGCGAAAATGGTGAGATGAACTATAAATAACATACCTTAGAAAGCATCATCAAAAGAATTTATCCTCCCTTGAATTTTGGCCTTCTTTACTTCACCTTCCCTCTGAAATTCGGCTTAGATATCCTTTGGTTACCTCAGTCACCTGTAGATATTCAATATGCTCAAGTATGATTAAAATGAGAGAGTCGTGCCTTTTATTTATACTTTCATGTAGCTTCCTCAAGGGGTTACCTTTTAACCATCTTAACCCAATTTCTTTATTTTAGGGCTAACCCACTTCTGACCACTTTCCATAATTAGAAAGTTCTACATTTACTTTATTATTTAAATAATCTTCCTTGACTTTGTCACTCCACTTTATTATTTAAATAATCCTCTTTGACTTTGTAACTTCACTTTATTATTTAAATAAATCTCTTTGACTTTGTTACTTCACTTTATTATTTAAATAATCCTCTTTGACTTTGTCACTTCACTTTATTATTTAAATAATCCTTTTTGACTTTGTCACTTCACTTTATTATCTAAAATAATTTCTTATTTGCAAGCACTTTGACTTCTTTGACCATTTGGGGCTTCAAGCCAACATATGAGGGTCCTCCAAATTCGTAAGGCCATAACTCTCAAACCGTGAGGAGTTATGTGACATTTCATATACCACCAGAAATGGCATGACATGTACTATCCATCTAGAATAGTCTTACCTACAAACATATCAAAACTCATACAATTATACATCAAACAAACTTGGTTTCATTACCCAAACCTTTGTGCTACCAGACTTTCTTCAAGGGTTGACATCAATGACAACCAACCCAATTAATCAACAATATCCCCCTTTTCCATTGATGGCAACACTCTGATGCAATACTGAAATCATATCACTCATGCTCCCCCTGTAACCATACCTGCATCTCTGTGATCACCGCCCCCTCTAGAACCATGCCTCTGTCCTCTGCATCTGATAAATCTCTCCCCCTTTGTCATCAATGGAAAAGGTATATTTCCCTTCAGGGTTGCTCCCCTTAACTGACTCATCTAATCTCCCAACCTGAACTATCCTCTTTATGGTGCTTCATTGTGTAGATCTAAGACATATAATATAATCATTCAAAAGAATTCATTTTGGAGTAGAAATAACTCCGCGTCTCTGTTGAAGATACTCAAAGGATTCTCGTGGACAATGTTTTGTAAAGATGTATGCCACTTGTTATTTTGTGCCCACATATTCAACTCTGATGTTCTTTTCTGCAACCTGTTCCCGTAGAAAGTGATACTTGATTGGAATGTGCTTCGTCTTGGAGTGCATCACCATGTTATTTGAGATACTGATGGAGCTTGTGTTATCACAATAGATTGGAATGGGCTCATCATACTCAACCTGTATATCTGTCAGAGTTTGTTTCATCTATAGAACCCGTGTACAACATTTTGTTGCTGCAATATACTCTGCCTCGACTGTAGATAAAGATACTGATGATTGTTTCTTGCTTAGTCATGATACTAAACACTCACCCAAGTAGAACATTGCTCCATTGGTTCTTCGTCGGTCATCAATGCAACCTACCCAAACTGCATCTGTGTAGAAAATAAGTGATATATCCTTTCCTTTTGGATACCATAATCCAAACTCTTATCTTCCTTTGAGATATCTGAAAATCCTTTTCATTGCTAATACATGTGATTCCTTTTGTGCTACTTGAAATTGTGCCACCTGTCCAACTTCTTTCATTACATCTGGTTTGGATGTTGTCACATATAGTAGGCTACCAATCATTGACCTACATTGCCTCTGATCTGTAGACTTTGAATCATCATATTTTCTCAACTTGCAACTAGTTTGCATGGGATTGATAACTGGTTTGCAATATTCCATTCCAAACCTCTTTAGCATTTCGATGATATACTTGGTTTGAGAAATAAAAATTCCTTGGTTGCTTTGACGTATCTAAAGACTCATAAAGAAGGATATTTCTCCAAGTAATGACATTTTAAATTGATTCTGCATGTCCTTTGCAAATTTCTGTCTTAACCTGTCATCAGTACTTCCAAAAATAATATCATCAACATAAACTTCAATTAATAAAATACTATCTTGAGTTATCTTGATATAGAGGTTGTTTTCTGCACTTCCCTTTCTGAACCCTGCCTGTTGTAGACATTTATCCAGTCTAGAGTACCATGCTCTAGGAGCCTGTTTTAGACCATACAATGCCTTCTTTAATTTACATACATAATTTGTGTTCCCTAACAATTGAAATCTTTCTGGTTGTTCAATGTAGACTTCTTCTTCAAGTTCCCCATTCAGAAAAGTTTATTTTATGTCCATATGATACACTTTAATATTTTTGGAGCATGCATAAGCTAAAAGAAATCGAATTTCTTCCATTCTGGCAACTGGGGAAAATGTCTCCTCAAAGTCAATTCCTTCAACCTGTGGATATCCTTTACATACCAATCTATCTTTTTTCCTTGTAACTTGTCCAACTTTATTCAATTTATTCTTGTATACCCACTTTGTGTCGATCAAATTCTTATCCTTTGGTCTTGGAACCAATTCCCAAGTGTCATTTTTCTCTATTTGATCCAATTCTTCATCCATGGCCTCATTCTAAAATTCATCCTTGCTGGCCTCTTTAAAATAGGTTTATTCAATCGTAGATGAGAGTGCTAGATGAATTTGTTCTGGTGAATGGATTCTTCTTCTAGTCTCAACTCCTGCATCTTTGTTTCTGATAATCTGATCTAAAGGATGATTCTTCTGTACTCATTTGCTGGGTGTCTTTGGAGGCACTTGTTGAACTTTCTCTTCTGCTTCTGTCGGATCCTCTTCATCTTCCCCTTATAATTCTTTTTCATCTTCTTCCTCTGCTAGATCCTCTTCATCTTCCCCTTCTACTTCTTTTTCATCTTCTGATTCTTCTTCGTAAATTCGTTCCATTAATTCATTTTCTTCTTCCTTTGATTATTTTCTACCTATTTCATCAATTTTTACGTTGATTCTTTACACAACTTTGTTCAATCTTAGGTTGTAACACTTGTATGTTTGTACTTGAGTAACCAACAAGTACTTTTTTGTCCACACGAGAGTCAAAATTTCCCATTCTGCCATCTTCTCTTTTGATGTAGCATTTGCTTCCAAAAACTCTAAAGTGATTCACATTTGTTGGTCTTCCTTTCCATAGCTTGTAGGGAGTTTTTTCAGTGTTGTTTCTGATCATTACTCTATTTTGAATGTGAATTGTTGTATCCACTGTCTGTGTCCAAAATATATCTGTCAATTTGGAATCCATTAGCATTGTTCGATCCATTTCCTGTACTGTCTTGTTCTTTCTTTTAGCAACTCCATTTTGTTGAGGTGTCATAGCAACAGAGAATTACCTTTTTATTCCATGTTTGTTGTAGTACTCAATAAATTCCTTTGAAGTCAACTCTCTTCCATTATCGGATCTCAAGCATTTGATTTTTGAATCCATTTCATTTTCAACCATTTCCTTGTAGACCTTGAAGTTTTCAAAAGCTTCTGACTTATTCCTGAGAAAGAAAGATGCAATCATTCTTGTATAATAATCAACTAATAACATAAATATTTTCTTACATTTTAATCCCTTTGTTGTAGTTGGTCCAACTACATCAGTATGCACAATTTCTAGTGGTCTTGTCATTGCATATTCTTTTGATTTAAACATGGTCTTTGTTTGCTTTCCTTGTTGACAATGCTTGCATAAAGTGTTGGTTGGTTTTGTGATCTAGGGCATTTCTCTAACTGCTTCCCTTTTGTTGACTTTGAGAAGGTTATCAATATGTATGTGACACATTATTCTGTGCCATAGCCAAATTTCATCTTCCTTTCCTAGGAAACACTTTTCATTTCCTATTTCACTTAATACATATATGTTGTTTGAATTTCTCATAGTTGTTGCAATCAATTTTCATGAACCTTATTTTCTTAACTCGCACTTTTGTGAATCGAAAGTAACTTTATGACCTTGGTCACACATTTGACTCACACTTAGAATATTATGTTTCATATCTTCTACTAGTAGAACATTTTCTTCCTTGGTATTCGTGTTCCCAATTCTGACTGTGCCTTTTCCAATGATTTTAGTTGAATCATCATTTCCAAAGGAGACTGATCCATCTATTTCCTTTATTAATGTAAGAAACCAGTCTCTATCACTTGTCATGTGTTTTAAACATCCATTGTCAACATACCAACCACGTTTCTTCTACATAGCTTGTAGAGCGAGTGTGCATTCTTCATTTCTATATTGAATATGCTTTCTTATCCATGTCCTTTTCTGAGGTTTTTGTTTGTGACTGTTGTTGTTATGTTGTGGTTCTCTAGGAGGGACTGCCATTATGAAATATTTGACCATGTGTTCAAAGTTGTTACATTTGTAGAATTCCACTTCAGTGCTCAAAGATTCAAACTTGTTGTAACTTATTCTCTATGTTTCACTAGGCCTTCTGGGATAACCCTTTTGTGTATGAATTTCAAAGTTGTTTATGTTCCTATTGTTAACTTTGCAATTTACAGATTTATGTCCAAAATTATTACATGCATAACATAAACCAAAAAAGGTAGTTTGATACCTGGGAGTTGAATATCTTATGATAGGAGGTACTCTTATGAATCCTTCTTCTTTCTGAGGCCTATCTGTTTCTATCGATCGTTGATTCTAAAATATGAATCTTCTCAGTGGAGGAGTGTCTCTGTAATTTTCTTTGTATACCTTCCTATCCCCTTTGATTGTTTCTGCATAGATTTTTGGATATGTTTCTTGTTCTGTTGTTTTGGAGCTTGATCCTTTTTATGTCTGATTGTATCCAAGTCCGAACTTGTCATGATGAGGTTTTTGACTGTTGATAATGTCATTCAAAACTTTTGAGTTGTTCTGTATATTTTTATTTTGATAATCCTTTCTTAATGTGAGAATTTATGCTTCCAAATTTCCAATGATCCTGTCTCTTCCTTCTAGCTGTTATTTGAGTGCTTCTTTAATTCTTTTATCTTCTTCAATTTGAACCTTCAAATTTGTGATCATTTGTTCTAGTTCCTGAGTGTCTTGTTTCTTGTCTAGTTCCGATTGTAGTTTATTGTTTTTCTTCTTTTCTCTTCTGATAACTTCTATGGCACACAACAATTCTTCTCGGTAGTCAACTTCTGCCTCTTCATATTCTTCTTCGGCCACTTCATATTCTTCTTCAGAGTCTTCTTTATCATAGTCTTCTACTGTCATGAATAGAACTCTTTCTGTCTCACTGTCACTGACTTCATCTTCATCTGATGATGAGATGTCTTCTTTGGTGCTGAAGATTTTCTTGAAAACTTTCTTTGTGGTTCTTTTGCCTTTATATGCTTGTTTTCTATTTAAGTAACCTTCATCATTTCTCTTTTTCTTATGAGGAAATTTTTTAGAAAAATGACCAATGCCATCACAATTAAAACAAATCAAAGGAAGCTTACCTCTATACCTGTTGTTAGTTCCCTTGTTTAATCTTTTGACAAAGTTAACCACTTCTTCTTCATCTTCTGAGACTTCATTGTTGTTGTTATGTTCTTTTTCTTTTAGCTTTCCCTTTTTCTTTGACCTTTTGGATGATTTGAAGGCTGCTTCTTTTATATGTGGATTTTCCTGTTTAGTTCTCATTTCATATGCTATGAAGATTCCATGTAGTTCGTCCATGCTTATTGAGTTTAGATATGATCTTTCTTCTAGTGTTGATATCTTAGGGTCAAATCTCATAGGAAGAGATCATAGTACCTTTGGAACATTTACAGATTATTTTATTTCTTCTCCCAATACCAAGATTGCATTTACTGTTTCATCGACTCGTAAAAAGTAAGATGCAATGTTCTCATCTTCCTTCATCTTTAGTTGTTCAAATTGACCTCTATAAGTTTGAAGCTTTGTTGCTTTGACTTTTCAATCTCGTTCATAAATATTTCAAAGTTTATCCCAAATCTCTTTAGCAGATTTACAATGTGCAACTTTGGTGAATATTGATTCTCCAAGACCATTTAGAAGTGCATTTGTAGCTTTGAAATTATTTTTACCGAGTTTCATTGCTTTGTCATTTGTCGGCAGAACTGTTGGTGTTGTGTATCCATCAACAATTGATTGCCAAATTTCAAATCCTTGTGCCTATATATATGTCTTCATCCTTATGCTCCAAAATGCATACTTCTGTCCATCAAACTGTGGTATTCCATTTTTATACATGTTGTTTCTCTCCATGATCTACCTTTCAGTGGTTAAACTGATTTCTAAAGGAACCTCTCTCTGATACCAATTATTGGATTACTGAGAGGGGGGGTGAATCAGTAATACAACAATCAAATCCTTTTTAACCATATAATGCAAGTGTTATATCAATGTAGCATTATCATCCAATATTTGCAGAGTAAATAAACAATGAACAAATGAACAATCATACACATACACAGTACACCATTTTTTTTACGTGGAAACCCAAAGCAGGAGAAAACCACATAATGTTTTTTCTTATATGTCTTGAAGAATTACATTCATTGGAAGCACCAACTTCCTTTGTTTTCCAATTGCAACTGGAAGGAGGCTCCAACCCCCTAGTTTCTCGGGCTACAACCTGAGGGAAGCTCCAACTCCCCAATTCTCTGACTACAACCAGAAGGAGGCTATAACCCCCTATGTTCTCCATCTACAACTGGAAGGTGGCTACAACCATCTATCCTTGCCTCGTTCAACCACCCTGACATATAAGTAGAATGATGGAACCACTATCACACTATCACTGTGAGATATACTGCTGTAAATCTGTACCAATAACCTAAACCATGTATCAACCATGCATCAACATGTACCTCAACCTGTACCATAAAAAAGTGCATCAACCATGCACCAACCTATACCAAACAACCTCTAATCAAATTGTACCATAAAAAAGTGAATTAACCATGCACCAACCTGTACCTCAACCCGCAAACCTTCCATAACTTTACTTTAGTCTCACATGACTAGTTTTGGATTAGTCAACAACCCTAACTTGAAATAATCATAACTATGTACCTGTAATGAATAAAGATCTAAAAATAGTACACAATGTTCTTCAGTGTGTTTTATGCAATTCCTCCAGGTGTCACTACTTGGAACCTCTCAGAAAAGGAGTTATAGAAAAAATAGCATACCTTGTTGAATTTTGTCTTATTCTAGAGAGTGAACTTGTAGAGTGTGGCCTACACAGAATATTTGTTTTATGGATATGAAAATTTTACACAGAATACTACAGACTGTAATCTAACTAACACATTTTTTCTTACTGAATTTGGATCTGTTATGAAAACATTATGTCATTTTTACTCGAAACACATGTTTTAGACTAGTTTCAGGACTAGCCACAAACCCTATTTTCCACGGAGTGTAAATAAAAAGATACAACGACCCACAAGATGAAATTAGTACCAAAGATACTTGGATATGTTTCTTCAATGGCCTCCCAATTTCACAGTCTGAATCATTCTAGAAAAAAATTTATTGTGAAAATGGTGAGATGACCTGTAAATAACATACCTTAAAAAGCATCATCAAAAGAATTTATCCTCCCTTGAATTTCGGCCTTCTTTACTTCACCTTCCATATGAAATTTGGCTTAGATATACTTTGGTTACCTCAATCACCTGTAGATATTCAATATGCTCAAGTGTGATTAAAATGAGAGAGTCTTGCCTCTTATTTATAATTTCATGTAGCTTCCTAAAGGGGTTACCTTTTAACCATCTTAACCCAATTTCCTTATTTTAGGGCTAACCCACTTCTGACCACTTTCCATAATTAGAAAGTTCTCCATTTACTTTATTATTTAAATAATCCTCCTTGACTTTGTCACTTCACTTTATTATTTAAATAATCCTCTTTGACTTTGTCACTTCACTTTATTATTTAAATAATCCTCTTTGACTTTGTCCCTTCACTTAATTATTTAAATAATCCTCTTTGACTTTGTCACTTCACTTTATTATTTAAATAATCCTTTTTGAATTTGTCACTTCACTTTATTATTTAAATAATTTCGTCTTTGCAAGCACTTTGACTTCTTTGACCTTTTGGGGCTTCAAGCCAACATATGAGGGTCCTCCAAATTTGTAAGGCCATAACTCTCAAACTGTGAGGAGTTATGTGACGTTCCACATACCATGATAAATGGCATGACATGTACTATCCATCTAGAATAGTATTACCTGCAAATATATCAAAACTCATACCATTATACATAAAACAAATGTTGGTTCATTACATAAATCTTTGTGCTACCAGAATTCACTACCGGACTTATTTCAAGGGTTGACATCAATGAAAACCAATCCAATTAATCAACAAGCACATCTCTCTGGGAGTTTTTCGGAGATGAGTTAGACCTCACAAATGATGATTGGGCAAAGCTAGAGGATTTATGATTAAAGTGTTCATCATGTTGTCAAAATTTGGGTAAGTCTCTTATCTCTTCTCTGATTTGGAATTTTTATCCGAATTAGAACCTTGGGATCTCTAGGATCTCTAGGATTGATATTATTTTGGATGTGGGTGAGGTTTTGAATTCTAGGCCTTCTATCAAGGGGGTGGGGGATTTCAATACAAATGGTCTATCCAAGGAAGTGGAGTTTGTATTTTCACCTATCTTAGACTCATTTAAAGATTATTCCTCTTGTTAGCGCTGCCATTGTTTTAGTTAGAGTTGATCTTAGTTGAGTCAGAGTCTGCGTGTTGAAGCGTGTGAGGTCAGGTATCGAACAACGAATGAGTCAAAGTCAGAAATTGGTTGGTTGGCCCTTGGAGTCAGAAAGGGATGTCAGAACCAAAACATGTGTAAAATGGTAAAGGTCTTTTCCCTAAGAGTCGGGTCTTATCATAAGAGAATGTATTACATGCCTAAGGTCGAGGCAAGTTGCTAAATAGAAGTCGCGTTAGCAAGAAAAGTGACCATCATTAGCTCATTATGAATTCATAAAGGATAAAAAACCATGAATATCATATCACATATGCTCTACAACTCTTATCAATTGTACTTCACACATTCCAAAGTGTACCCGTCGCGCGGATGTACTGTGAAAATATTCAAACTTGTTTCAGTCACCATGAATTCAATGTCCCTTGGCACGTTTTCATCTCTCGCCCGTCCGATTATAAATTCTGAGTGCTCTGCATGTATTTTGTTCACAAGTCGAGTTTATGCACCGCTTGCAATTCTTCTCGCAAGCCCAGGTCGATTGAGATTACCACCTCTGGCCCACGCCAAATCCATCGTGCGCAGAAAAAATGCACGTCACACTATGAAAACATCACATAACATAAGGAGAGGTGCACAAATATTGACGTTGGTCAATGAATATTCGAAGGTCTTGACCTCTTTTGAACAGGTCGGATGCATGACTTTTTGTAGAAAAATCCAAGGGTTCAACATGAAACTAGCAGAGTAGTTTGCACTCAAGTTCGACGGGTCCCACGTGGTAGTTGTAGGTGTTGTTTTCTAGGTGACAGAGGAAACTTTTTCGGTCGTGACAGAGATCCCTTCATGAGGTGAAAGTTGGTTTAAGGGCATGTATTTGGATGCACGGTGTTACGAAGACTTCATCAAGCGATATTGTTTAGGTGGGAAAGTCAAAACGAGCATTCCAAGTATATATTTGCAGGGGCCTTTCCGGAAGCTCATGGAAGTAATTAGGAAATATTTCACCTATGAGGGAAGGTTCAACAGAATACATTCGCATCACATTAGATTATTGATGCACTTCATAGGGAGGAGACCGTTAAATTTTCCCTTTTTTTTTCATCAAAGCCTCCGAGAAATGGCAGACAACACTCGAGCTAAAGCAGATCAGTCGAAGAGGAAGATATCACATGTTTTGTTGATTAAATTGCTGATGTGGAGGAGCTAAGGTGATTGGGAAATAGTTGGGATTCATTCCTACTTGCAGCAGACATCCCAAAGGATCCAAAAGGATATTTCCCCCTACCTACAAAAGGGGTAACATCGCATCGCGTAGAGGATGAAGCAAGAAGGGTTGTGGAGGAAAGAAGGACATTAGAAGATTTGTCCCCCTAGCAGTCAATATCCCAGAGAAGGGGCAGGCCAAGGAAAAACAAGGAATCCAGGGAGACCTGAATCTCGAGCGACCCATGCACAAAGTCAGCCGTCGAAGAGTCACTCATGCGCGCTATTTGACTGGAGCCCATCAAAGGTACAAGTCGAGAAAGCTAGGGCAGAAGGAGGAAGACAGACACCAAAATCATAGATATTCGTGAGCCATCGCAGTAGTTGAAGCAAGTGCAGATCACTATCATTGAGCTATACCAGGAAAACAGAGAGATGAGACAAGAGTTAGCAGCGAAGACCCTCGAACTATCAACATCACAAGGTCGTGAGGGAAACACAACTTAAATAAAGAGACATCTCACGAAAGCACATGACATGATCATACAGCTACGTGAAACATAAAGAGTGTCAGAAGAAAGGAATGCAAAACACTTCAGGGAATGTGAACCGACCATGGAGAAAGTCCGTGCGGCTCTGGATAGCACACAGAAGAAGCCGAAAGGGAACACAGATCTGCAAAGGAAAGTGACAAACCTGAAAACACAAAATTGGTCTCTTAGGAGAAATCTTTGAGTATCCAAACTACAAACGAGACCAAACGCATGATCGACCGACTCCATTTTTTGTCTCCCCAGATGTGGTGCAAACTTGGACTCATACAGATACCCGTGTGGAAAAAATACGATTCACAGTGATGGAATCTCATCCATTACTAAGGATAGGTGTGAAATAGACATGCTACATTTTGAAGAGAGGCATTTTTCCCCAATTGGGGTCATCATTTTGGAAGCACTTGTAATGGTCTACAGTCACCTGCCACATGCATGCACCAGCAAACGATCGCGCAACAGAGATCAAGGTCGTTACAATGATTGTCAGGAGTCTGACATAACACTTGATCATCCAAATTTCCTATCAAAGGAAAGCATCAAAAAAACATTCCCTAACGACGAGATCTTGTTGATGACTGAAACGTCATGGCAAAGACGAACGGCTATGATGTGGCTGAGTGCAACCAGTTTCTATTTTTAGCAAAGGCCATTCGAAGAGCCATCTGAAAAGAGTAGTCGAAACCTAGTTTCTATGAAGATTAGCTAGAGTGCATTGTAGCCCAAGTGGCACACCCTTATCTATATATTCCATCTTTTCAATGTAAGCCAGGTTGGTTGGAAAAACAGTGTAGACAATGACTATTGATTGTATCTTTTTGATCTGATTGAGATTTAATATAAAATTCCTAAAGCTTTGATAAAAATATTCTAACGGTGGTAGTCAGATGTATTTTATTCTTTCTTTGTGTATGTGCTTTCATGTGCTCTTTATATTCACATATGTAATTTCTGTCTAAATCGGAACGTGATTTCGAATCTAGAATTCACCACACAGTGCTCTAAGATTCACGCCATTTAGGCAAACTGTGTTTTTTCTAAGTTAATTCTGAATTCATCCTCAACAATGCTCCGAGTTTCTTCATCTATTTTTCTCTCGCCACACACAACGATTTTTAAGTGAAGATTGTCGCTCATTTAGCCTTTATTCTCTCGAGTTTAGTCACTAAGTCATTTGTTTCTATCGTTTACTTAAATCGACTCCATAGCCCAAGGTCTTGCTTATTTTCGCCAATAGAACTAGAAATATTATTTGAAGGTGTTAAATCTAGCCCAGAGTTTAAAGTTATATCCTGTACAAAGATGAAGTCTCCTGAGAGAGCCCTCTCCAGGTCTGAAAGGCTAGTTTTGGGCCTCAAAGTTGGTTTGTAGGTTGCCTTTGTCATTTGTTTCCTCATCCGAACGAAGTTTACAGAGCGCTAACATTCTAGCGTCGTTGCCGGGGACAGAATTGAATAAATTTTCCCTGGGAGAATGAAAATAGCTATAGTTTTGACCCCTGAGGTTAACAGTGGGAAAAACACTTGTGTTGGATTAAACCTTTATCCTAGCGACTCCAGTGAAAAATACCAGTACCACGTAGTAACACCATTCATAAAACCTGGCTCCGAAGACCATTTATACCAGAGCCAATCCTGACCCTAACCCTGTAGAGCCTGTGTATGATCTCGATATACTTCTGCATAGGGTGAGGGAGTAGGTGCAAGACCCATTCTACTACCTAGACAGAAATATTCCCTTGCCCAAGGATGGGGCATAGAGAATTGATGACCTCGAATTTGACGCCTTGTTCGAACAAACTTTGTTTAGGTCCAAATCGAAAACCAGCTTAGACCATTTATTTTTTGATGAGGAGAGGTTTCGATCTCTAATCCCGCAAGCTGTGAATCCTACTCAGAACATCCCCCAATTCCCAAGGCCCCCTAGATCAATGGCCGCCAAATTCCCCCCCCCTTGTTCTGCCAGCCCAACTGCATGATTTTCCCTAGAACTACAGTCAGAGGATCAAGTTATACGATGCTTAAGGAAATGCCTTAGCCCAAAAGAATCTGGAGTAGTTCAATGATTCCATTGACCTAGAAGAGGTCGACCATGCAGACGTGAAAATGACATTGTTCACGCAAATTTTTTCAGGGGAAGTGAGAAAGTTGTTTAAATCCCTCTCGGCAGCAAGCATTCAAGAATTCACCGCGTTTGAAATGTCTTTCATAAGCAGATGGGGCGACAAAAATAATCATTTGTAGTTGTTGACTCAGTATAACAATCTGAAGAGAGAACTAGAGGAGAAGGTGTAGGATTTCTCGGCCCAGTTCATGAGGGTTTACAACTCAATCCCCATAGAAGTCCAACCACCTCCCGAGGCTGCGCAGTTTTTGTACACCGACTCTTTTGACAGTGATTTCGCCTTCCTGTTGAGGGAGAGAAAATTTGTGAATTTAGATGCCATATGAGTGACGTGATCGAAGTCAAGGTAAACATGATGGTCTTGAGAAATACGAAATAGAGTTTCAACAGAGGTGGGAAGAAACCCCAAGGGGATGCGCAACCATCGACTTCTCGACCCACGGATGACAAGTTCTACTTAATGATGAAGACGATGGAGAATTTGATGAAAAGAATGTCCATGGGAAACAAACCCAGCACCCGAGAACAGCATGACCCCCAGCCCAGGAATCAAAAATTTAGAAGAGGCTCGGTCTCACAGATCAAGCAGAGGGAACAAAGAGATTAGGGCGACCAAAAAATAAGGCCCTCATTCCAAAACAATTACACAAACTAAGATTTTGATCAGATGTTCGAATATCAAATGGACTGTTGCGATGAAAAAGATATGTGCATGTTTTTGACAAAGGGGGAACATGATCGATACATGAGAGAAAACAAAGATATTATGCTGGAAGCGGATTATGTGTTGTCTTAGGAAATGGAAGAGTTCAGGAAAGGTTATCACAATGCTATCATGCAGTTCCGAAAGAAATACAACCTCGGGAGAAAAAGGGCGCCTGCAGAATATCAGCAGCCAAATCCCATAAGGGAGCCCCAACATATGAATCCCATAAGAAAATCCCCGACAGATATCCCTTCCACAAGTCGAATGATTCAAGACAACCCAACCAAGGATAGGACGGAAAAGGCAAAGTAAAAGGAGGAAGTCCCAAGGAAAGTGCCAGAAACAAGCTGGGAGACATGCTCCAAGGAGGTAGAAAAGGTCTCTCCCCCTTTTAACTTTGAGAATGAAATGGCCAAGATTAAAATCTTTGTCCCTTTCAACAAACTCATGAAGAAAGGAGAATATCTAGATCATATTATTAAAATGCTAAAGATGGGAGGGACTCCCGACACTTTGAACATCTAGGATGATCACCCTGCCATTTTGTTTGGTCCATGCATGGAGGAGACGGGCGGAACTAAAGACGTTCCCCCATTCTATGTCAGTCTTAAGATCCATGACATGACCTTGCATAATGCCACGCTGGATTCGGGTGCATTGCACAATCTCATGCCCAAAGTGATCATGGACGATTTGGGTTTTAACATCACCAGGCCCTATAAGGATCTGTTTTATTTCGAATCAAGGAAATTCAAATGTTTGGGTCTGATCAAAGATTAAGTTGTGTTTCTGGCCCAAATCCCCTCCAAGAATATGGTTATGGATGTGGTAGTGGCCGGTATACCCCCCAAATTTGGCATGTTGTTATCCAGGTCATGGGCCGCAAAATTGAAGGGAACTCTGCAAATGGACATGTCGTACGCCACTATCCCTATATTCAACCAAGAGAGGCGATTATATAGAGAAGTACTGTTGAAATACATGGTGAGTACTAAGACATAGCCGAATAACCACCTCATCTACTATGTCGATACTGACATCAGATATTCCATTTTTTACAATGACTTGATTTTTGAAGAGGAAGAACCGACAACTTTCATGATTGTCAATGACAAAGTCGCGCGACATGTAGTAGAGTGTGCAGACCCGAGGAACTGCACAGAGAACGAAATATGGAACATGAGTTTTGATGGAGCTGTCAACAAGGAAGGAGCAGGGGTCGGCATGTGGATATGTCCTCGTAAGGTAGGCTCAAAACTCTGCTCATACAAGTTTTCTTTCGACTATACAAATAACATGGCTGAGTATGAGGCACTGATTCTCGCCCTAAATTTTTTGAAAGAATTGGGCACAAAGAGGATATCAGTGCATGGAGACTTTGAGCTCGTTATAAACCAGGTGAAGGCCATATATCAATCCAATCACCCCAGACTGAGAGTGTACATAAACCTAGTGCTAGACCTCCTCAAAGAATTCTCGGAGTATAATTTATCAGCAATCCCAAGGGGGAAGAATCAGATTGCAGATGCCTTGGCCACCTCAACCTCAGTTTTTAAAATCCCCATTTTTCCAAACAAAAAGTATGAGATCGAAGTCAAACACAGGTTGGTGGTGCCTAAGAATATCAAGTATTGGCAGGTGTTTTAGGACGACAAACAGGTGGAAATATTCTCCAGATGAGCGAGGCGTTCACTAATATTAACATTGATGACTAATGTTGTTGCGATGAAGATAAAATATAAGATGTGCATAGTAACGATGAACCTCTCTAGAACCAGATACTTGGGAGGGACATAATACAACTAAAGAATAATGTCATCTTAAAAGGATTAGTTCCGTTGGAATTTTTTTTTGATGAAAATGATGTGGCTAGAAATCCTAAGATCACTGCAAACAACGAAGATGTCGAGGATTTCAATATCGAGACCTAGGAGAATCCGAAGATGGTAAAATTATAAAAGATGCTCATTCCAGAGGTCAAGCAGGACTATATCAAACTCATGAAAGATTTTCCCGACATTTTCGTCTTGAGCTATGATGATTTGAAATTCTACGACACTAAAGGGATTCAGTACGCCATTCCTCTCAAAGAAGACCAGAAGCCTTTCAAGCAGAAGATGATGCAAATAATTCCCCTGCTGTTGCCACTAATCGAGAAGGAGATAAATAAACTTTTTGAAGATAAAATTATCATTTCTTTAAGGTTTTCAAAATGGGTGGCCAACCTGGTGCCTGTGAGAAAAAAGAGCGATGAAATAAGATTGTGCATGGGATTTTGGAACTTGAACAAAGTATCCCTCAAAGAAAACTACCCACTCCCTAAGATGGACTACATATTGTAGAAGGTAGTTGGGTCCCAGAAGATGTCTATGCTAGATGGATTTTCAGATTATAATAAGATCTTGGTACACCCGGATGACTGGGAAAAGACAACTTTCACGACACCATGGGGGGCATTCATGTATGCCAAGATGCCTTTTGGCCTGATGAATGTGGGAGATACTTTCCAAAGGGTGATGGATATAGAATTTGCCGAGGAAAAGGAAAAATTTATTGTAATCTATCTTGATGACATCACTGTATATTTTGATTTCGACGAACAACACCTCAAGCACCTGAAGAAGGTCTTCCAGAAATGCAGGAGATTTGACATATCATTGAATCCAAAAAAGTCTCATTTTGGGATGCAAGAAGGGAATTTTTGGGGCACATCATCTTGAAGGAAGGTATAAATATAGATCCCAACAGGGTTGAAGGAATCCTGAAAATCAACACTCTGTGCAACAAGAAGGAGGTCCAATCCTTCTTGGGAAAGGTAAATTTCTTGAGAAGATTCATCTTGAATCTGGCAGAAATTATAAAACATATCACATGCATGCTTAGAAAGGGGAATGAGATCAAATGGAACCCCGAGGCCAGAAAATCATTTGAAGACATCAAGATAGAGCTGACCAAGGCTCCTGGGTTGGCCATCCCGGACATCATGAAGGATTTCATTTTGTTCTCATTCGCATCGAAGCATACCATTGCTGGCATGTTGTTACAGAAGGACGATCATAACTTTGAAAATCCTATATCTTACTTCAACAGAATGATGAGGGTTTCCCCACTGAGGTATGACATTATGGAGAAAAAAACATATGCCTTAGTGAAATCCCTGAAGGAGTTCAGAACCTACATATTACACTTCCACATTATCACTTACATGCCCAACAACTCAGTCAAGGATATTTTGACTCAGTCAAACCCTGAAGGAAGAAGAGGAAAGTGGATCGCGGCCATGCTGGAATACGACTTGGAAATCAAGCCCACAAGGATGATCAAAGGACAGGGCCTTACAAAATTGATGGTGCAATCAAACTACGACGTCTTGGGAATCAACTTCATCGTTGATTTGTCAGAGAATACTCAGGAAGAAACAACTACGCGGGTGGCTCAGAAATTCATCGATTCTCCTTGGTATACAGATATCATCTATGTGTTGAGGAATCTGCAAGCCCTTACAGGTTTAATTAAGACCAAGGAAAAATTCTTAAAGCACAAAGCTACTAAGTTCTGCATCTTGGATAACTCACTATATTGGAAAGACCCGAGAGGGATATTGCTGAGCTGCATACTAGAAGATGACGCGAAATAGGCCATCAGAGAATTCCACAAAGGCGACTGCGAGGGACATCACTACTGGAAAACCACCATGCATAACAACCTCAGGGCAGGTTACTATTGGCCCACCATATTTGCAGATGCGTACAAAGAATTTTCTAGTTGCCACAAGTGTCAGAGTTTTGATGGGAGGAGAAAGTTGCAACCCCTACCGCTAAATTTGATCTTGGTCGAAGCGTTGTTCATGAAATGGGTCCTGGACTTCATAGGAGAGATACATCCACCATATTTATCACAACATAGATTGATACTTACAGCCACTGATTACTTCACGAAATGGATCGAAGCAGTTCCAACGAAGCAGGCTACTGACACAGTCATCATTCAGTTCTTGGAAACCAACATCCTATCTAGGTTCGGGTGCCCTATTAAGATCATCACAGATAACATGGTTTCATTCAAATCCCATAAATTGGATAATTTTTGTAAGAATTACAATATAATCCTGGGAAATTCTACAACATATTACCCACAGGGTAATGGGTTAACATAATCATCGAATAAAAGCTTAACTAGAATCATTAAAAGACTCCTACAAGAAAACAAGAAGGCATGGCATAAGAAGCTTATTTACGCATTGTGGGCGGACAGGGTTGTTATCGGGCTAATTGTTAAGTGCAGAGACAAATCAATCCTCCTAGCTTCATTACAAAACTAGAACAAAACAAAACACTACACTACTCTTTCCTTAGATTTCAATTATCAAATGAGAAATGGATCTAGGGCATACCTTTTAAATATCGAAGATCTGACTTCGCCAATGCAATCCAAGCTCTGTCATGAGGATTATGGAGAAATACCTGCAAAGGAACACAAGCCAATGAAGACAAGAATAACAAGGTCTATTTGATATGAAACGATGTATGTGATCAAGGAATCATACAATATGAACAAATAAGATTCATATAGGAAATAAAATCATATTTGTATTAAATAATGTGGAAGAAAGATACAACCATATGCCTTGATGTCTCGAGGTTCCTTCCAACAGTTCCTTGCTTCTCACACACTTCTGATCCATGGATTCTATGACTATAGATCTGAAAGTCACTCACAATCTATCTTGACAAAGCAAATCTCAAAGCCACTCTAACCAAGCTAACAATCTCAAGCCAAATTCCCAATCTACAAGCTCAAGAACTTTCCAACCCAATCAAGCTAACTTTCTCCATGAGAGCTCCTCTCCTTTTATAAGATAAAGAGGATAAGGTGAGGAGGTTAGGATGATCCCACTAAATCATAAAAGTGAGTAAGATTCAAACTATTTGGAGGCCACCTCACCATAGAAGCTTCTCCTTCTAGAAGCATCAAGAAGATACTTGTTTTTCCCACGTACGAAAATCCTCACACCCTAGCTATAGTGCAACCTACGATGACATCACAGTATATATTTAGATCAAGGTGCAATGATCAGGCATCATCGCACCCTGTATATAGTGCAACCTGCGACGACCTTCCTTAATATGGTTTTTACAAAGGAAAATACAATTTCTTCTCTCAGACAAAGTTCTTATCCCTTCTTTCTCCAGGAATTCAAGCCAATGATCCTTATAAATAAAAAGGATAGGTTTACATCATTAATGTTCATAAGAGTGACAAAAATAATGTGTAACAGAGAGACCCCCAAAGTATGAAGTTAGAACATAGTGATAGCTGAAATACTTTGTGGAGTGTGTGTAGAGAACAAGGAACATGTCGGTTGGAAACCTGCCAACAAACAAGGAAATACAGTACAATAATATATCATCACTGAGGTAGGAATTCCCATAAATGCTGACATGCAAAGATCCATGCCAAGTAATATAGGTCATGGCCACCAAACATACATTGTGGATCCATGCCATTTTGACTCAAATCTGAACATAGGCACCAAAAATACACTGTGGATCTATGTGTTAAAGACTCAAATTTGAACATAGCCATGAGACAAACATTGTGGATCTATGCAACAGTACAAAATGAATATACTCCAACGCAACCTGAATCTATCAAAAAATATCCTGGGTCTTCATCTCCACCACTCTATAGTATGAATCTAACCATGTGAATACATGTGTTGAACTCTAACATGGTAGAAACCACTTGATTACCAGTCATTAATGAATATCACTAACAAGTGCGAGGGAAATCACCATTAATGTCAATGACTCCCAAGGTACACTAGTACAACCCAACAAATGTGAATTAATGATCTGAAGTCGAACACTCGGTGGAATCTCTCAATCAGGGGTCAATAATGAAAACCCATTGTTGAAAGCGAGGAAACCTGTCATTGAGGCATAAAATTTCCAAGGTACCAATTAGTTTCTAAGTTTAATTCTTGGATAATGAGTTGAATTCGACAGGAAAAAAATCGTCACATGAAGGGATTAATGTATCCCCCATCAATGACATGAAACGGGTAAAAATATTTGAGGTAGATCAGAGTAACAAGTGATTCAGGACTGACTCAGGGATGGCCAATGCAATAGAAGGCTTAAGGACTGTAGAAATGGCTGACACAATAGAAGGATTTCCAGGTTGAACTTCTCTTTGAACATATTGACGACACTACAACTGTCTTGGAAACATTGACTCAACAACAAGGATCATAGACCAATTTGTAATATTAGAAAGAGGTATAATCAAGACACAAGGATATTTTCCAACCTAGACATAAAGCAAGTGAAAGGGTATCATGTTCAAAAGAGACTCTTCCATAGAATACAGGTTTAGATACATTTCCTTCCCAATTTTCCCCCACCATTTATGAAAAGTACTTCTTTATTTTTACACAAGCTTGAGGAGGATAACATATGCTTGAACTATAAGCTCATCCTTTGGATGATTCCCTCAAAGTATGTTTAATGAACCCTAGGAAGGAGTGGTTCGGTCCCATATGGGTCTTTCGATGTTTGTTTAACGAGTCCAAAGAGAGAAAACTCAGGGTGTGTTCATGTTTAGAGAGTCTGAAAAACACTTAAAGAGGACTCCACAACTTCCTTTCTCATAAGTTAATTTGATGAGACCGAAAAAGTGATAATATACCTCCCATCAAATGTTTTCTTCAAATACTTTTACCAATGTGAAAAGAACAATGTCACTCGACAATATTTTCATGTTTAGAGAGTCTGAAAAGAGCTTAAAGGGAACTCAAAGGGGTTCCTTTCTCATATAACCTTTACGAGTCTGAAAAAGTGATAAAAGTTTACTCAATTACATTATCATGTATTTACAAGAAAGAGAAAAGACAAAGATTGCTCGGGATTGTTTTCATTTTTACTCAAGCTTAAAACAAAACAAAACTATGATTGGGATAGATTTTATTTTTACACAAGCTTAAAACTATCCAAAACTATGCTTGGACTTGGTTTCATTTTTACACAAGATTGAACCAAAGTAAAAACTATGCTTGCAACTTCCCAATGCATGGTTCACGAATTCACATGATTGGTACTTAGCCCCCAGCTTAAGAAGCTAGCGGCTCAACTTCAACATGAATTCCAGAGGCTAGAAGCATTGACCCCCAATCTTCGTCTCATCCAACAACACGGGTGGATGAAATGAAGCTTCAAATACTAGACGAAGGAATTGACTCAAATAGAGAGGGGGGAAAACTATTTCATTTTTTAATGAGCTTGACACAGGAAAAGAACTATGCCAAAGAATCCAGGTTCAATCCCCAGAACTCTGTTTCATTTTTTAACGAGCTTGACACAGAAACAAGAACTATGCTCACAAGATCTATTTCATTTTTTAACGAGGTTGCCACAGAGACATGAAAACTATCCTCACAACTGGTTTCATTTTTTAAAGAGCTTGAAATCATAAAACCATGCTCAAGGCTGGTTTCATTTTTTAATGAGATTGAAATCAAAAAACCATGCTCAAGGATGGTTTCATTTTTTAATGAGTTTGAAATTAGAAAACCATGCTCAAAGTTGGTTTCATTTTTTAATGAGCTTGAAATCAGAAAACCATGCTCAACGCTCTCTTCTTGATCATGTCTTCCAAGAGGATGACGCTCTGGAAGGACACCATGTCAAGGGACAAAAATCGATCATGGATTCCAAGAGATCTTCATTGAACGAGAGAACAACTCTCTGGAAAGACACCATGTCGAGGTTTGCGGCGGGGGTAAGGAGATAAAGCTCCAAAAGCCCTACCGAAGAGATGACCATGTCAACTACCGGATCCAAGTCATAAGATGTTGATCCTACAGTGAGAGGCTCATATTCATTGTCAGTTGAAGGAATGGGAGACAACACCACGTAATTGAACTGTGGAAGGGGTGACATTGACTGCATATATGAATCGTTTAGGGAGGTCATTGAGTTGATGGTCAATTCAGGGCCAACGAACGAAAGTTGATCAGCAGTCAAAACTCTTCCATCATGAGGGGAATATATCACACAAAAAAGAGTGGACACAATAGCTTTCTTGGCATATACATAATCTCTCCCAAGGAGTAAATCGAAATCCAATGGGTCTTGGACTACCATAACATCAATAAAGACAGTTTTCCCTCCCAAAGTTACCGGAAACTGAGGAAGGATCCCTAAAGTTTGACTAGTTCTTCTGTTAAATGTTAACAGAGTTTGGGTAGCCGACACAAGCTAAGGATAACCCAAATCTTTCCAAGCAATAGAGGACAAAATAATAATGGACGAACCTTCATCTATCAACGTCTGAGGAACGTCCTGACCACAAACTTGTACTATAATCTTGAAAGGAATGTGAGAGGGAAGACGAGGTCTAGTTAGCACACCTCAGTAAAAAAGGATGACCTCATTACTCGGAGGAGGTTCCATGGGAGAAGGAGGAATTCCCCCCAGCATGGTAGATTCTGTATCAACGAGAAAAATGTGGGCAACATCAGGTTTACTCTCTAGCGGGAGAGTAGGATTGACTGATAATGACATCAAATCGACCACTTGGGTTTCATTCTCCAAGGGGAGAATGGGGTTGACAGGTGGAAATGGATCGAACTCTTTGGTTTCACTCTTTAACGGCAGAGTGGGATCGACCAAGGATGAAATCAGATAGACCACTTGGTTTTCACTCTCTGGTGGGAGAGTGGGATTGATTGAGGATGGGATCGGATCAACCACTTTGTCAACTGGATCAACTAAGGATGTGACCAGATTGACTACATGATCAACTAGACTGCCTGATAAAGGGACCAGATTAATCATTCCATCAACTACAGGTGGTCGAGAGTAAGCTTGCGATAAGCAGCTGGAAGTTGAGCTTTTGAAATATTCATATCTTCCAGTAATTTCAAGGCTTCGTCCATACAAGGGAAAAGGTGAGTTTGATGACTCCCTCCGCATAACATACACAGGAACTTGACTCTACTTTTATTCTTCCCAATGGTATCTTGACTAGTTGACGGAAGGTCATCAACACGTTGTTCATAGGTTGACGAAAAGGGTTGGCGAGGGTGTGTAGACCATGCTTCTATAACCTTGGATAGACCAAGGTAATCCTTAAGAATATGGCTACCCTTACAAATCCTGCAAGGGTACTTGGTCTTATGGGTTTTCTTGTGTGATCTTGGCATCATCAACCTTCCCAACATGATTAATAGTAATTGGTTTCTTTTCAACATGTCTGGAAGTGGTTGGAAATTTGGACCCTTGCTTATTTTTCTTCTTCTTATTGTTCCTTTTCATCTTCTTCTTACCCACCGGGTTACTAGCTACAGAGCTTTCACTCGGCGAAGAAGATGAAATGGAAGAAGACCTTGCAAGTGAAGAAGGCAAAGAATATCTTAGTAGTGAAGAAGGTGAAGGATCAACATGAGGTTGATGTTCTTGGGGGCAAGTGCTTACAACAGAAAAACTAGCTACATTCGGGATTACCTGAGTGGAAAACAACCATATCGGTAATCCAATTGTGAGACCTAGAAGGATCAAAGTAACGATGTCAGGAGGACCAATGTTTCCGTAAGAAGGAAAAACAAAATGTTCCCTTGGAAAAGGGGTTCCTTCATTGGTCATTCTGGGAACTCACGCCATTAAATAAATATCCAACCTAGAGTCTGCTAGGGAAAACAAACAACACACGCTAAAAATCTAGGAAGCAAACAAGAAAACAAAACCTTCTTACAATGAACACACTAGTTGGTGATGAAATCCAACGTTATGGGAACAATGTACGAAGGGGCTGAGATAGAGCGGGTGGAAAAGTTACGTTGACGACCTGCTTAACAAACTTACAGCTTGGTGAAATCTCCCACATAATCATGGGTATACCCTTCAAGGAGCCCGAGTGAGTTTGGCCAATGTCGATTCCAGGTACCGTGAATAATTTCCCATCCATAGTCACCTCATGTAAATACCCTAAAGAGATAGGCCACTAATTTTACCACTTACTCCAATGATGCCTGGGGAAACAATCGACAGTTTGATCCACATGCAAGGGCAGGGTATCTAAGCCTGAAATCAACTCGAAAGGCTTCCACTCATAATTGTGGGTATACCTTCAAGTGACCCCCATAATACACGCAATCTCTACACCAAGACCAACAAAGAAGGATGAGTAACTCTGCCAGTCTCAATGTGACCTCAGGTTTGACCCTTGTGTGAGAAGGGCTTCCCAAGACAAAATGTAGCAAGTGGATTTGACTGCTCCCTAACTCAAGATTCTATGTTTGTTTGCATCTTTGGAAAGTTATCTTTCACACCTATTCCAAATATCTATAACTAATCTAATGTAGGTTTGCTACCAGAAAATATAAAAATTTCTAATCAACTTTTATAAGAGATTTATTTTTAAGGATGTTGTTACTCAAGAGGAAAATGGCGTGGACTAAATGATGTTTTGACAGACTCTAAACAATGCAAAGAAATGAGAATGCAAAAATTTCATTTGGATGAAATCTATATTACGACAAGGAGAAAATGTTTATCATTCCTAGATGCACAATGTCCCAAAATTTTTATTAAACTCGTCAATATCAAGATCTTCAAGAAATGAGCCTAAGCTTTCAAGATCAAAAATTCCAAAAACCATGCAATTTGGCTACTTCAAATGCAAGGATGCCCCCAATCTAATATAAAGAAAGAAATTAAAATATTTTTCTTTCAAAGATACACTAAAAGCAATAGCGAGTCACTTCAAAACAAAAACAACCCAAACTAAGTTTCTCTTTTAACACGAATTATTCAGAAAAAAGAAGTGTTCTTTTCACTAAACAATTCTAAAGAAAAACAAAGCTTTGTAAGTGAAAGACACTCAAAACAAGAGATCAAATCTTTCAAAAGCAAGGAAGCTAAAACAAAGCAAAGGTGGCTAAAAGAATATTGAAATATTGTCAAGCGGACTGTAATCAAACCCAACAATTCACCCCAAAACCAAATCCAAGATCTGGGTAAGGAAAAACCATCAAAAATCAAAATTTTCACAATCATTGCAGGTTGTAGACTAACACAGAGCGACGATCATTGATCGTCACAGGCTAGAGATCAAATACAGTGCGATGACATCGCACTATGTAAAAAGGACAAGGTGCGTTGATCCTAGATCATCGCATTGTCCCTCAAAGCAGGGTGCGACGATCAAAGGAAAAATGAAAAAATAAAAATCATGAGGGTTTTTCCAATGAAATTAAATAGTCAGAGAGTCAATCTGGATCTCCTAGTGACTTGGAAAAAATAACCGATGAAATCAAAGCAAGAAAGAAAGACAAACTAGAAAAACAATCCATCCCCAGTATGGTCGCCAATTTTTTTATCGGGCTAATTGTTAAGTGCAGACACAAATCAATCCCCCTAGCTTCACTACAAAACTAGAACAAAACAAGACAGTACACTACTCTTTCCTTAGATTTCAATTATCAAATGAGAAATGGATCTAGGGCATACCTTTTAAATATTGAAGATCCAACTTCGCCAATGCAATCCAAGATCCATCACAAGGCTTATGGAGAAATACCTACAAAGGAACACAAGCCAACGAAGACAAGAATAACAGAGTCTATTTGATATGAAACTAGATATGTGATCAAGGAATCATACAATATGAACAAATAAGATTCATATAGGAAATAAAATCATATTTGTATTAAATAGTGTGGAAGAAAGATACAACCAGATGCCTTGATGTCATTAGGTTCCTTCCAACAGTTTCTTGCTTCCCACACACTTCTGATCCACGGATTCTGTGACTATAGATCTAAAAGTCACTCACAATCTATCTTGACAAAGCAAAGCTCAAAGCCACTCTAAGCAAGCTAACAATCTCAAGCCAAATTCAATCTACAAGCTCAAGAACTTTCCAACCCAATCAATCTAACTTTCTCCATGAGAGCTCCTCTCCTTTTATAAGTTGAAGAGGATAAGGTGAGGAGCTTAGGATGATCCCACTAAATCATAAAAGTGAGTAAGATCCAAACCGTTCGGAAGCCGCCTCACCATATAATTTCTCCTTCTAGAAGCATTGAGAAGATGCTCATTTTTCCCACGTACAAAAATCGTCGCACCCTAGCTATAGTCCAACCTGTGAAGACGTCACAATATAGCTTTAGAGCAAGGTGCGATGATCAGAAATCTCCACACCCTGTATATAGTGCAACCTAGGATGACCTTCCTTAATAGGGTTTTTACAAAGGAAAATACAATTTCTTCTCTCAGGCAAATTTCTTCTCCCTTCTTTCTTCAGGAATTTAGGCCACTGGTCCTTCTAAAGACCAAGGATAGGTTTACATCATTAACGGTCATAAGAGTGACGAAAATAATGTGTAACAAGGGTCACTAATAAGAAGTCTATCTCCACATCACCATTCCAAATTGTATATGGCGCGGACATGATTTTTCCTACATCGTTGGGATTGTCTATGAGGAAGATGTTGCAAGAGAAAGAGGCCATGCCAGATGACATAAAAAGAAGGATAAATCAGTTGATTCATGTGCATCAAATGAGGGAGCAGGTCTACAACTGATCACAGCTTCACCAAGACAGGATGAAGAAAACTTTCGACAAACACTCTAAACAAAAGGAAATTTAGGTAGTGCTAAAGCAGGACACGAGGATTGAATATAAGGGAAAGCACAAAAAATTCGATCATCTTTGGACGGGCCCTTTCAAGATCTACGTGTATCACGGGAACAATGCATACCTGTTATAAGAACTTAATGGATACTCCACTAGTTTGGGGCTTGTAAACGACAGGTTCCTCAAGCACTATCTGGTGTAGTAAAGTCCATTTAAATCTCATGTCATTGCAAATAGTCATTTTATTTCTTGTTTTTTGTTTTTTGTTTTTAAAGAAGGCCTTTTCGAGTCAGCTTGTCAGCAGAAAATAGAAGCCCGAAGTGAAGGCCCTGATTTTATGCTGAGTCTAGTCAAAACTATGTCAAGAAGGTTTAGGTTGTGTTTTTGTTTTCCGTTGTTTCAAAGTCTAGAATTCGAATAAGGCCCAATGGTCAGGCACCTGGTATGTTATTCTTTGCCACCTCACTGGGAGGATGGCATCCCCATTGGAGCCATATTTTAACGCCGTCATTTTTTTAGTTAGAGTTGGTCTTAGTTGTTACATATTATTTTTGTCACCCCAGTGATCCTTTTACAGCATGTGTTCATGTTCCCAAAAGAACCTTCCTTCATGGGAAAAGTGACTGGCTTTCTCTTCTCAGGATCCTATTAAAAGAGATTATCGTAGGTTGCACTGTATGCAGGACATGGTGATGCCTGATCGTCGGATTCTGTCCTGAAACTGGTTTGCGACGTCTCCACAAGCTGTCCTATAGCCAGGGCGCGACGATGCTAAAAGACTAAGAAAAGGTTGAGGTTCAAGAAATTTCTAGAAGGGAATCTTCTATAAGGTGAGGTGGCATCCATATGGTTGGGATCCTACTCGCTTCTCTGATTTGGTGGGATCATCCTAATCTCTTTAACAATCTCTATTTCCCCTATATAAGGAGGGATTTTTGATGGAAAAGGTTAAGCAAGGAATTAAGGTTAATGAAGGTGGAACATGCTAAGAATTGTGTGAGGTATTCTACTTTAGTTGATGTTTGAGGGATTCATTTGAGTTCATCAAGTTATTGAGGATCTTCTTCATGCAAGTTTGGAGAAAGTGTGTGTGTTGGAGCAAAGGGCCACTGAAAGCGGACTTTGCAACATCAAGGTTGTTTGGTTATATCTTCCACTTTTACTTAATATAATACAGTGGCATGCTTCTTTCCCATAAAATCATTCTCATTTTACTGCGTGATTCCTTGATCACATGCATAAGTTTTCATTGAGTATACAATTGTTTCTTTCACTTTGGTTGGTTTGTGTTCCTTTTCAGATTCGATATCACAAAAGCACTGCAGTGGAGCGAGGACAACAAAGATACTAGGAAGAGATATTTAAACGGTATGTCGCTCATCTCTTTTTGATGGTAAATTCAATGATTAGAGCTTAGGGAAAGTGTCAAGTCATGTCTTGTTTTGTTCTAGATCTAGGTGGATCTAGGGAGATTAGTTTATGTCTTCATTTACCAATTAATCCAATAACAAAATTGGTGACTCCAATGGGGATACGCCTTGTTTTTGGTTTTTTGTTGTCCATTTTCATTTAGCCTACCTCCTTTTGTTTTAATCTAGTCTCTGAGTCTGTGGGTGATCCATATAGACTCTCTGGGTTTGAAAGTTCATTTAGATTATTTTTCCTTTGTCCAATTTTTCCTTATTTACAAAGATCACCACACTGTACCCCATATACATCCATGTAATTTCTTTTTCTTGAAAAAGAAATTACATTTCGTAGATTTCATGCTTCCAAAGAAATACCTTCTCCCTACTGTAATTAGAGTTCATTGAACTGAAAGATTGCATCATTCATCTCTTCTTGCATATTATTGGGTCAAGGTATCATATAACATCAGTTTCATTTCCATCTCCCTCTTGAGTAAACAACAACCTATAAAACACTGCGTAATTTTAAAATTCATTAGTAACTTGTATTTTCTAGAAACTCTTCTCACCAACATTAGTTACGCTAACGCTTTGGAATAGGTTGTGAGGCACACTCTCCAAAGAATAAAACACACAATATCATCTTGTGATAAGGAGTGTTCAAATCCACTTGCAACATTTTGTCCTGGGAATCCCTTCTCACACAAGGGTCAAACCTAAGGTTGCATTAAAACTGACAGAGTTACTCACCCGACTTTGTTGATCTTGGTATAGAGATTGCACGTATTACGAGAGTCACTTGAAGGTATACCCACAATGATGAGTGGAATCCTTTCAAGTTGATTTCAGGCTAGATACCCTGCCTTTGTGTGTGGATCAGATTGTCGACTGTTTCCCTAGGCATCATTGTTGTTCTTGGTAACCTTAGTAGCCTATCTCTTTAGGTTCTTACACTAGGTGACCGTGGAGGGGAAAGTCTTCATGGTACCTAGAAGTGACGTTGGCGAGACTCACTCGGGCTCCTTGGAGGGTATACCCATGATTATGCGTGGGAGCTTGCACCAGGGTGTAAGTCCATTAAGCAGGTCGTCAACGTAACTTTTCCACCTGCTCTATCCTAGCCCCTTTTTGTTTTGACTTCACGACGTTGTATTTCATCACCAACTAGTGACCTCGAAATAAGAAGGTTTTGTTTGGTTGGTTTGATTTCTAAATTTTATTAGCGAGTGTTGTTTGTTTTCGTAGTTGGTCATAGATTTTTTTCATAAAATATTTGGTTCGGCCAACATTGACCCTCCACACCATTCATGTAGGATGAAAGGGATACCCCCGAAAGATCTGGAAGGTTACCTACCTTTGCTTCCTAATTCACTAGAGGGATCCYCTAAGCATAGAGCGTTCCAGGACAACGTAACCTCACAAGTGGAAAGTTCCAACACTTTAGAATATTTCTGAATTATTTCTAATTCTCTAGAGGATTTCCAAATTCCTTCAACTTCATTACCATATACTGGATACGAGAGACATATTCTCTAGATAAATTCATCAGGAGAACTTGTTGTTGAAACTTCTGGAACACCGACTGGACCCCATACATGCCCTGGAGTAGAGAATCCCCTTCTTTCTAGTGACCCATTTAGAACCATGCCTCGCACTATTCAGGAGCTTTATGACAACTTGGGGGCGGGTCCTAATTCACCTGTCATATCACAACTGCCTGAAACGTGTGTTACCTACATGGTACCTTTAGACCATTTTGCTGGTACAACTAGCAATATCACCGTCATTCTAGACACACAGTCAATTGGTCCTAGCTCGAATGTTTCTCTATAAATGGCCCATTATACTATGGTTCCACACGCTACGATCATTCCTACCGATAATGTGGTGGTTAACTAAGCTCCCATTGGAACACCACTTTCGTCTAGACCTATCCCAACACTCCCCCTGGGTATCATGCTTTGAATACTTCCATCGCCATCCCTATCCAAGTTCCATTCGGAGTTTCTAGACTTTTTGTTCCTCTTGGGTACAATGCTCCTGCTGGTTTTTTTCCTACACCTTCCCAGGTCCTCTCTGGAGGGTCTTATCCACCTTTTCTTGGGGGATATGGCCCTAGTGGATCCAATCCAATTGGAGGCACCCATCATTCGTTCACTTCTAGTTACCAGATTATCATTGGAGGTCAATATCAAACTGGGGGGCAAGCTCAATTTGGGGGTCAAACCCAAATTGGAGCACAACCTCTATTTGGAGGAAAACCTCAGGTTGGAGGTTATAACCCACTATATGGATAGAACACACTGGGATCACTAGCCCAACTTTGGAACCTTCTTTCCCAAGGAAATCCACAATCATATGGAAAGAAACATCCTCAAGTTAACTCTTTTGTACCCCCTAACTTTGGCCAACCATATCTAGGTTCTTTGAATCCCACTTGGGGTCTGAACGTTCACTCTAATGTCCCTTTTAAAGGGAACATCTCTAATCAACCCAACCCTATGGGCTATATACCTCCAAATCCTCCATGATAGAATCTGTCAAGACTTTCTACTTACATGCAAATTGCTTACGGTCCTACTGGTATACCGATGGGACTTCCTCCCCAAACTCACCAGAATCCTCAAGTGAATAGATAGTTGCCTTTTTTAGCCACTTTGGATTTATCCGACTTGTCTATAATCTTGAATGATCCTATATTACACTCTTCCCATTGACCCAGCATACCAGCCAAATTACCATCCGACATTCCCAAGTTTGACGGTCGCCCGGGAGAAGACCCAAACAATCATGTTATGACTTTTCACCTTTGGTGTTAGTCCAACTCATTGATGGACGACTCCATTAGGTTACGACTCTTCCAACGAACTCTCATGGGTTCGACAGAAAATTGGTACATAGAATTACCGCGAGGATTCTTTAACGAATTTAATACCCTAGCCATGGATTTTCTCACACATTACCAATTGCCAACTCGTTACAAGACAGGAACTGAAATTTTGAGTTCTTTTAAGCAATCTTCTTCCACTCATATTTTTTATCGCATTCATGAGTGGAGAAGAAGACAATGTTTGATCAAAATTGACCTTCCTGATCAGTTATTGGATGAGTGTTTCACCAAATCATTCATTAGTAAAATTTCCCGTGATATTTCCATGGGTGGAGTTGTCACTGAAGATTAGGAGATTAGTCGTGCTCAGTACCTAGATCTCGTTTATTTGTAAATGGGCACACTTTACGACTTGATCCCTGACGCTCCTCACCCTTCTACCACTGCTACCTCAACAACCCCAGCCGCTTCTCATGTGGTTGATGGTGTGATTGGCACTTCCATGCTAAAACTCAATCCACACAATCCTCTCACACCAACCCCAAATCTAATGCTTCTAATGTTCAACATGCTCTGAATCCTACTACTTCTCCCGACAAAACTTCTGAGGTTAATTAAGTTCAGTCTACCCCTGTCGATAAAAATAAATCTATAAAAGGAAAGGGTAAGAATGAGGATAAGAATAATAATACGCAATCTAAAAAACCCAAAACGCAATCTGTTGATGATAAGGATAAGCATAAACCTCGATATCCTTTCCTTATCTATGGTGACGATCACTACACAAAAGATTGTCCAAGATGTATTGAGGTCACTAAGTTCCATCAAGCGACCAAGAATCCTCCGACACCTGTCATTTAGTCACAACCTTTCACTTCTCAACAACAAGAAAAATTCGTCATTCATGAACAACCTTCTCCTTCCACCACTTCGTATGTCCTTATGTGTACTAGTGATTAAAAAAAGAACGATGTTGCAATCACAACTCGGGCCAAAGATTACTCTCCTTCAAAGGAGAAAGTTGATGATTTTCCACCTTCATTGGTTCAACCGCCTCCCTCAACTTCACCTCCCAACGATCCTCTTCATCTCGAATGACTGGGTCCCGATACAGTTCTTCGCCCTCCTCCAAAGGGCATTGCTTGGAAGTCTGCCTTTAATCCTCATTGTTACACATTATTTTCATCACCCTTATGACTATTAATTATGTAAACCTAGTTGTTTCCTTCAGAGGGGTCAGTGGCCTAAATTCCTGAAGAAAGAAGGGAGAAGAACTTTCCCTAAGAGAAGAAGTTGTATTTTCCTTTGTAAAAACCCTATTTTGGAGGATTTCTGCAGATTTCTCTATACATAGGGTGTGGAAATGCCTGATTTCTGTAGGTTGCACTATAGCTAGGTCGTGGAGTTTCTGTAGGCTGCATTACAGCTAGGGTGCGGTGACCTTCGTACGTGGGAAAAAACAAGCGTCTTCTCGATGCTTCTAGAAGGAGAAGATTCTATGGTGAGGTGGCTTCCAAATGGTTTCAATCTTCCTCTCTTTCATGATTTAGTGGGATCTAACCTCCTCACTTATCTTCTTTAGCTTATAAAAGGAGAGGAGCTCTCATGGAGAAAGTTAGCTTGATTGGGGTTGGAAAGTTCTTGAGCCTTTGAGATTAGAATTTTGGCTTGAGATTGTTAGCTTGGTATGTTGGCTTTGAGCTTTGTCAAGATAGATTGTTGGTCTCAGAATCCATGGAGAAAGAAGTGTGTGGGAAGCAAGGAACTGTTGGAAGGAACCTGACAACATCAAGGCATCTGGTTGTATCTTTCTTCCACATTATATAATACAATGGCATGTTTCTTTCTCATAAAATCATTAGCATTTTATTACATGAATCCTTGATCACATGTTTAGGTTTTCATTGAATCTATTATTGTTGCTTTCACTTTGGTTGGTTTGTGTCATTGCAGATCTGATCTCACAAGAGCACCGGAGCGAAGCAGGGACAACAAAGATATAAGGAAGCGATATCTAAAGGTATGTCATCCATTCCTTCTTTGGTAGTAAATTCCATGATAGTAACTTAGGGAAAGCGTCATGTCCTATCTTGTTTTGTTCTAGATCTAGGTGGATCTAGGGAGATTAGTGTATGTTCGCATTCACTGATTTATCCAACAACAAAATTGGTGACTCCATTGGGGAATGGATTGTTTTTCTAGTTTGTACTGCTTTCTTTCTTTGATTGCTTGATTTCTATTTTTTGAGTCACTGGGAGATCCATCTTGACTCTCTGACTGTTAAACTTCACTGGAAAACCTTCTTTTTTTTAATTTTTTCCATTTTTGTTTGATTTCCGCACCCTGCTTTGAGGGACAGTGCAACAAATTTGGATTTCCGCAAACTACCTACTTAGATCAGTGTGGAAACTCCGCACCCTACCCATTTTTGTCCTGCGATGATCAAGAATTTATGCACTGTGCTAGTCTTCCAACCTACAGAGATTGTGACAAAATTTGCTTTCGGTGGTTTTCTCTGCCCAGATCTGTGATTTGGTTCTGGGGTGATTTGTTGGGTCTGATTACAGTCTGCTTGACAAAATTTTAATCTTCTTTCAGCCATATTTACCTTATTTTTGCTTTGTTTGTTTTTGAAAGATTTGAACTCTTCCTTTGAGTGTCTTTTTGTTACAAAGCATTGTTTTTTCTTTAGATTTGTTTAGTGAAAGAATACTTCTTTTTCTGAATAAATCATGTTAAAAGAGAAATGTAGTTTGGGTTGATTTGTTTTATAGAGAGTTGTTATTGCTTTTAGCTATCTTTGAAACAAAAAAATTTAATTTCTTGCTTTATATTAGATTGGGGGCATCTTTGCATTTCAAGTAGCGAAATTGCATGATTTTTGGCAGTTTTTTGGTCTTGAATCCTTAAAATATTACCCCCTCATGGCCGAGGGGGGGGAAAGAATCATGTATTGGTGTATAGTCTCTTTCGCTCATTTTCTGAGAATCTTGATATTGATGAGTTTAGTAAATTTTGGGACATTGTGCATATGGGAATGATAAATGTTTTCTCCTTCTCGTAGCATAGCTTTCATCGAAATGAAAAGATTGCATCTTCATCTCTTTGCATAACTTTCGAGTCGGTAAAAACACCATATTGTCCATGCCATATTTCTTTTGAGTAACAACAACCTTAAAAATAAAGCGCTTATAAAAATTGATTAGACATTTTTATACTTTCTGGTAGAAAACCTACATTAGATTAGTTGTAGGGCTTTGGAATAGGTGTGAAAAATAACTTTCCAAAGCTGCAAATGAGCATAGTATCTTTTGATAGGGAGAGTTTAAATCCAATTGCTATATTTTGTCCTGGGAAGCCCTTCTCACACAAGGGTCACTTACGAGGTCGAATTGAGACCGATAGAGTTACTCACCCTGCTTTGTTGGTCTTAGTGTAAATATTGCACGTATTATGGGGGTCGCTTGAAAGGTATACCCACAATGATGAGTGGAAGCCTTTTGAGTTGATTTCGAGCTAGATACCTTGCCTTTGTGTGTGGATCGGATTGTCGACTGTTTCCCCAGGAATCATTGTAGTAATTGGTAACCTTAGTGGCCTATATCTTTAGGGCATTTACGCAAGGTGACTATGGAGGGGAAAGTCTTCACGGTACCTAGAATTGACGTTGGCCAAACTCACTCGAACTCCTTGGAGGGTATACCCACGTTTATGTGTGGGAGCTTGCACCAGGGTGTAAGTCCGTTAAGCAGGTCATCAACGTAACTTTTCCACCCGCTCTATCTCATCCCCTTCTTACTTTGTTCTCGCGACATTGGATTTCATCACCAACTAGTGTGCTCATTGTGAGAAGGTTTTGTTTGCTTGCTTGCTTACTAGATTTTTAGCGTGTGTTGTTTGTTCTCCCTAGCAGACTCTAGGTTGGATCTTTATTTAATGGCATCCATTCCCGGAAGGACCAATGAAGGAACCCCTGTTCCAAGGGAACCTTTTTTTTTTCCTTCTTACGGAAACATTGGTCCACCTCACATCACTACTTTGAGCCTTCCAGGTCTCACAATTGGATTAACGATATGGTTGTTTTCCACTTAGGTAGTCCTGAATGCAGCTAGTGCTTCGGTTGTAATCACTTCTCCCCAAGAACATCAAACTCATGTTGATCCTTCACCTTCTTCACCAGTAAGATCTTCTTCACCTTCTTCACTTGCAAGGTCTTCTTCCATTTCGTCTTCTTCGTCGAGTGAAAACTCTAAAGCTAGTAACTCGGTGGATAAGAAGAAGAAGAAAAGGAAGAAAAATAAGCAAGGGTCTAAACTTCCAACCACCGCCGGACATGTTGGAAAGAAACCAGTTACTGTTAATCATGTTGGGAGTGTTGATGATGACAAGATCATCCAAACAACCCGTAAGCCCAAGTACCCTTGCAGGCTTTGTAAGGGTAGCCATCTTCTTAAGGATCTCCCTGGTCTATCCAAGGTTATAGAAGCATGGTCTACACAACCTCGCCAACACATGTCTTCAACCTCTGAACAACATGTTGATGACCTCCTGTCAACTAGTCAAGATACCATTGGGAAGAATAAAAGTAGACTCAAGTTCCCGTGTATGTTATGCAAAGGGATTCATCTAACTCACCTTTTCCCTCGTATGGATGAAGCCTGAAAAATACTGGAAGACGTGACTATTTCACCGCCTCAACTTCCAGCTGCTTTTCGCAAGATTTCTCTCAACCCACCTTTAGTTGATGAAATGATCAATCTAGTTTGCCCATCGGTCAGTTTAGTTGATCAAGTAATCAATATGGTCACGTCCTTAGTTGGACCAGTTGACCAAGTGGTCGATATGATTCCACCCATCGACCCCATTCTCCCCTTGGAGAGTGCAACCCAAGTGATCTCTCCGATCCTATCCTTGGTCGATCTCACTCTCCCATTAGAGAGTGAAACCCAAATGGTTGATCCCTTTACAACCATCAACCCCATTCTCCCGTTAGAGAATGAAACCCAAGTGGTTGATTTGTCGTCATTCTCAGTCGATCCTACTCTTCTACTAGAGAGTAAACTTGATGTTGCCCACGTTTTTCTTGTTGATATAGAATCTACCGTACTGGGGGGCATTCCTTAGTCTCCCATGGAACCTCCCCAAAGTAATGAAGCCATCCTTTTTAATTGGGGTGTTCTAACTGGACCTCATCTTCCCTCTCATATTCCTTTCCAGATTATAGTACGGGTTTGTGGCCGGGACGTTCCTCAGACGCTAATATATGAAGGTGCATCCATTAGTATTTTTTCTTCTATTGCTTGGGAGGCTTTTGGTTGTCCTCATCTTGCGCTGGTTACGCAGAATCTGTTAGCTTTCAATAGAAGAACCAGTCAACCATGAGGGACCTTTCCTTAGTTTCATGTAACCTTGGGAGGGAAAACTGTCTTTATTGACGTTATGGTAGTCCAAGACCCCTTGGATTTTGCTTTACTCCTTGGGTGGGATTATTTCTATGCCGTGAAAGATATTATGTCCACTCTTTTTCATGTAATATCTTTCCCTCATTCATCAGTCCTGACTGGATTACATCCCTAAATGGTTCTTATATGCAGACGATATCGCCCTCGCCACAGGTTAATTATGTGGCATTGTCTTACATGCCTTCCAATGCCAATGATAATGACTTGGATATGGTAGTTGACATGGTGACCTCTTCGGTAGGGCTATTGGAGCCTGACCTCCTTACCCCTCTCACGACCCTCGGCATGTGTTCCTTCCAGAGTGTGTTTCTTCCGTCAAATTAAGATCTCTTGAAAGCCATGACCGAGTTTTGTCCCTTGACATGGTGTTCTTCTAGAGCATTGTCCTCTTGGAAGTCATGATCAAGAAGAGCCTCGAGCATGATTTTCTGATTTCAAGCTCGTTAAAAAATGAAACCAGCTTTGCGAATTGTTTTCTGATTTCAATCTCATTAAAAAATGAAACCATCTGTGAGGATAGTTTTCGCGTCTCAGTAGCAACCTCGTTAAAAAATGAAACAGAGCTTACGAGCATAGTCCTTGTTTCTGTGTCAATCTCGTTAAAAAATAAAACAGAGGTCTAGGGATTGAACCTAGATTCATGAGCATAGTTCTTCTCCTGTGTCAAGCTCATTAAAAAATGAAACAACTTCCCCCTCTCCATTTGAGTCACGTCTAGAATTTGAATTTTCATTTCATCCACCTATGTCGTTGGACAAAACGAAGCTTGGGGGGAAATACTTTCAGCCTCCAGACTTCATGCTGAAGTAGAGCCGCTAGTTTCTTAAGTCGGGGGCTAAGTACCAACCATCCTTGTGTTATGCGTTGGGAATTCCAAGCATAGTTTTTTATGGTTCAAGCTTTTGTAAAAATGAAACCACCTACCTTAAGCATAGTTTCCACTGGTTAAAACTTGTGTAAAAATGAAACCAGGTCCAAGAATAATTTTGTTTAGTTTTCAGCTTGTGTAAAAAATAAAATCTATCCCAAGCATATTTTTGTTTTGTTTTAAAGCTTGCGTAAAAATGAAAACAATCCCAAACTTAGTCTTTGTTATTTCTCATGCTCGTAAATACATGCGAAGAAGTTATCGAGCTTAGTCTTTGTTCTTTCTCATGCTCGTAAATCAATGAGAATGTAACCGAGTAAAATTTTATCACTTTTTCATACTCGTAAAGGTTATACGAAAAAGGAACCTGTTGGTTGTGGAGCCTGATTATCTTCCTGATTCAGAGGTCTTTTACTTTCAGCCGTGTTTATACCCCATGAAGTATTTACACCCCAGAAGTATGTACACTCTTCCACACGAGGGAGTGTAGAGGGGGGGTACCCCCTCTGCGGGGTCTGGGGGGGCTATCCTCACGGATGGGGGGTCTGGGGGAAAGCAGTGGTTTGGGGGCGAAGCCCCCAAAGGAAAAATTGCCTTGTAAAAGTATATTGTAATTTCATTGTAAATCTGGATCGTTCATTATAAGGTCGTAGATCTAACGGTAGAGATTATGTTAGGGTTTTTTGCCTTAGAAGGCAACCCTCTTTTATGAGGGAAATGTATTTGCAGCTATGGTGGATGGCAAATATTGTATTCTGAGATAGGAGACTGTGAGAGAAAGAAGAGGAAGTTATAGCGAGTTTGTTGTAGGTTGTATCCCTTCATATGATAGATAATAATAAAGGAAGGACCTGGCAATTTCTCTGGTGGACGTAGCCCACATTGGGTGAACCACATAAATCTGTGTCTCTATTGTATTGTGTATCTTCTATGTCTTGTTTCCGCATTTGTTTTATTTTATTGCTCCACGGTCCTGGTTTTATAACCATTGGTATCAGAGTGAAAGGTAACTCGCAGGAAAAGAGGGTTCCTGGTTCGAGTGGGAGAATGTCGGAAGATGGAAAGTTTAGGGTCGAGAAATTTAACAGCCAAAACTACCAGTTATGGAAGATGCAGATGGAAGACTATTTATATCAGAAGGATCTATTCCTACCATTGGGCAAAATAGAAAAGAAGACGGTGGCTACGAAGGATGAAGAATGGGAGATTCTTGACAAAAAGGCTCTAGGAACGATACGACTGAGCCTGGCAGTGTCGATGGCTTTCAATATTTCCAAAGAAAAGACAATGAAGGGTTTGATGGATGCATTGGCCAAATTGTATGAAAAACCCTTGGCGTCCAATAAGGTATTTGTAATGAAGAGATTATTTAATATGAAGATGTCGGATGGTGGGTCTGTTGCAAATCATTTAAATGATTTTAATATGGTTACTAATCAACTAAGTTCTGTAAAAGTGGACTTTGATGATGAGGTTAGGGCTCTTCTAATCTTGTGCTCATTGCCAGAAAGATGGAATGACTTGGTCATGGCTGTAAGTAACTCTGTCTCTGGTTCAAATACTTTAAAATTTGATAATGTTGTTGGTGTTATCCTTAGTGAGGAAATGCGATGGAAAAGCACAGGTGAGACATCAGGAAATCCGTTGAACATGGAGAACAGGGGAAGACAAAAGGATAGAGGAAGGGGTTTCGGGAACCGTGGGAATTCTAGGAAGGGTAGATCCAAATCCAAACTTGGAAAGATAGAGTGCTGGAATTGTGGGAAGAAAGGACATCTAAAGAAACTGTGTAGATCTCCAAAGAAAAAAAGAGATGGACAGTAGGAGAGAAATCAGGAAGCAAATGTAACAGGTGATGTGTTACAAGATGCTTTGATTCTTTCTATAGACAATATTTCTGAATCTTGGGTAGTAGATTCAGGGGCTTCATTTAAAAGTGGACTAATCAATTTT
>JASDQU010100395.1:230221-256419 GCA_032191745.1 Picea mariana
TCCTTCATTGTATTATTTATTGTTGACTGATTCTGGTGAACCAGAATGTTATGAAGAGGCAATGCAGGTAGACACCAAAAAGAAGTGGGAGCAAGGCATGAAAGAGGAAATGGATTCCTTGGAAAATAACCAGACTTGGGACTTGGTTCAGTTTCCTACGGGAAAAAGAGCATTGAAGAATAAATGGGTTTACAAGTTGAAGGAAGAAGATGGAGGAGAAAAGTGGTACAAGGCTAGACTTGTTGTAAAGGGGTTTGCACAAAAGAAAGGTATAGATTTTGATGAAATATTTTCTCCTGTTGTTAAAATGACTTCAATTAGGACTATTTTAAGTCTCGTGGTAGTAGAAGATTTGCATCTTGAATAGTTAGATGTAAAAACAACTTTTCTCCATGGGGATTTGGAGGAACAGATTTATATGCAGCAGCCATAGGGGTATGAGGTCAAAGGGAAGGAGAATTTGGTATGTGGGTTGAAGAAGAGCTTGTATGAGAATTTGGTATGCGGGTTGAAGAAGAGCTTGTATGGCCTAAAGCAAGCTCCAAGGTAGTGGTATTTGAAGTTTGATAGGTTTATGACAGAACAGGGTTATAGTAGATGTCATTCTGATCACTGTGTTTATTGTAAAAGGCTAGAAAATGGAAGCTATATTATCTTGCTATTGTATGTAGATGACATGCTTGTTGCAGGGTCTAATATGCAGGATATAAATATGCTCAAGAAGAAATTATCCAATTCATTTGTGATGAATGATTTGGGTGCTGCAAACAAAATCCTTGGCATGAGAATAACAAGAGAGAGGAAAAATCGAAAATTGACATTGTCTCAGGGTGAGTACATAGAGAAGGTGTTGGAGAGGTTTAGAATGCAGAATGAAAAACCAGTTAGTACACCTTTGGCCAACCATTTCAAATTAACTAGGGAAATGTGTCCCAATACATAAGAGGAGATAGAATACATGTCCAGGGTCCCTTATTCATCAGCAGTTGGCATCTTGATGTATGCAATGGTTTGCACAAGACCAGATATTTCACATGCAATGGGAGTTGTGAGAAATTATATTAACAATCCAGGTAAAGAACATTGGGAGGCAGTCAAGTGGATTCTCAGGTATTTGAGAGGTACTACTACTCATGCATTATGTTTTGGAGGTTCAGACACTTTTCTATAGGGATATGTTGATTCAAATATGGCAGGTGATAAAGATAGCAGGAGGAGCACCACAGGGTATGTTTTTACTATAGGTGGAACAACAGTAAGTTGGATTTTGAAACTGCAAAAGGTTGTTGCACTTTCAACAACAGAGGCAGAGTATGTTGCTGCTACATAGGCTAGTAAAGAGATGATTTGGTTACAAAGGTTTATGGAGGAATTGGGAAAGAAGCGAGAGAATAGCAAGTTGTACTATGATAGTGAGAGTGAAATTCATCTTGCAAAGAAATAAACCTTCCATTCGAAGACTAAGCATATACAGTTGAGGTACCACTTCATACGATCTGCCTTAGAAGATGGAAATTTGAAGTTGGAAAAGATACACACTAGCCAAAATACTGCAGATATGTTAACAAAGGGAGTAACCAAAGAGAAACTGAATTCCTGCTCAGTTTCACTTGGTATTCAAGAATGAAGATGAAGATGAGAAATTTTCCAGGTCCAAGAAGGTTCAGAGTCCAGCATATACAGCAGTGGTGGAGTTGTTGAGATCAATCTCCCAGTGGGAGATCGTTGGTTGTGGAGTCTGATTATCTTCCTGATTCAGAGGTCTTTTACTTTCAGCCGTGTTTATACCCCATGAAGTATTTACACCCCAGATGTATATACACTCTTCCATGTGGGGGAGTGCAGAGGGGGGGTACCCCCTCTGCAGGGTCTAGGGGAAAGAGGGGGTTCGGGGGCGAAGCCCCCGAAGGAAAAAATTCCTTGTAAAAGTATATTGTAATTTCATTGTAAATCTGGACCGTTCATTATAAGGTCGCAGATCTAATGGTAGAGATTATGTTAGGGTTTTTTTCCCTAGAAGGAAACCCTATTTTATGAGGGAAATGTATTTGCAGCTATGGTGGATGGAGAATATTGTATTCTGAGATAGGAGACTCTGAGAGAAAGAAGAGGAAGTTACAGTGGGTTTGTTGTAGGTTGTATCCCTTCATATGATGGATAATAATAAAGGAAGGACCTGGCAATTTCTCTGGTGGACGTAGCCCACACTGGGTGAACCACGTAAATCTGTGTCTCTATTGTATTGTGTATCTTCTGTGTCTTGTTTCTGCATTTGTTTTATTTTATTGCTCCATGGTCCTGTTTTTCTAACAGAACCCCCTGGAGTTCCCTTTAAGCTATTTTCAGACTCTCTAAACATGAAAAGATTGTTAAGCGATCTTGTTCTTTTCACGCTCGTAAAAGCATTTGAAGGAAACATTTGATAGGTGGTAGGTTATCACTTTTTCGGTCTCATCAAACTAACTTATGGAAAAGGAACTGAGAGAGTTCTCTTTAAGTTTTTTTCAGACTCTCTAAACATGAAAAACCCCTGAGTTTTCTTTCTTTGGACTCATGAAACAAACATCGAAAGACCCATATGGGACCGAACCACTCCTTCCTAGGGTTCGTTAAATGTACTCTAAAGGACTCATCTGAAGGATGATCTTACATCAACAAGCATATGTTATCCTCCTCAAGATTGCGTAAAAATAAAGAGGTACTCGCCAGCAATGGTGGGGGGGGAATTTGGGAAAGAAATGTATCTAAACTTGTATTCCATGGAAGAGTCACTTTTTGAACATGATACCCTTTCACTCGCTTTGTGTCTAGGTTGGAAAATCCGTTTGTTTCTTGATCATACTCCTTTATAAGATTACCCTTTGGTCTGTGATCCATGTTGTTGATTCAGTGTTTCCAAGACAATTGTCATGTCATCAATATGTTCAAAGATAAGTTCAACCCGGAAAACCTTCTATTGCGTCGACCATTTCTGCAACCCTTAAGCCTTCTATTGCGTCGGTCATCCCTGAGTTAGTCCTGAATCACTGGTTACTCTGATCTACTTCAAATGTTTTTATCTATTTCGTGTCATTGATGTGGGATAAATTAAGGCCCTCATGTGATGAGTCTTTTCCTATCGAATTCAACTCATTATCTAGGAATTAGAATTAGAAACTAATTGGTACCTTGGAACTTGCATGCCTCAATGGCAGGTTTCCTCACTCTTGACAGTGGGTTTTCATTATTGACCCCTAATTGGGAGATTCCGCCGTGTGTTCAACTTCAACTCATTAATTCACATTCGTTGGATTGTACTAGTGTACCTTGGGTATCATTGACATTAATGGTGATTTCCCTCGCACTTGTTAACGGTATACACTAATGACTGGTAATCAAGTGGTTTATACCATGTTCGACTTCAACACATGTATTCACATGGTTAGATTCGTACTATAGAGTGGTGGAGATGAAGACCATGTATCTTTTCTGACAGATTAAGGTTGCATTGAAGTATATTCAATTTGTACGGTTGCATAGATCCACATTGTATGTCTCATGGCTATGTTCAAATTTGAGTCTTTAACACATAGATCCACAGTGTATTTTTGGTGGCTATGTCAGATTTGAGTCATATTGGCATGGATCCACAGTGTATATTTGGTGGCCATGACCTATCTTACTTGACATGGATCTTTGCATGTCAACATTTATGCTCTGAGTCATTTGTATTCTAAGTATGGGAATGCCTACCTCAGTGATGATATATTATTTTACTGTATTTCCTTGTTTGTTGGCAGGTTTCTGACTGACATGTTCCTTGTTCCCTACACACACTCGACAAAGTATTTCAACTATCACTATGTTCTAACTTCATACTTTGGGGGGCTCTCTGTTACACATTGTTTTTTTCACCCTTATGACCGTTAATTATGTAAACCTATTTGTTTCCTTCAGAGGGGTCAGTGGCCTGAATTCCTGAAGAAAGAAGGGAGAAGAACTTTCCCTGAGAAAAGAAGTTGTATTTTCCTTTGTAAAAACCCTTTTTTGGAGGATTTACGCATGTTTCTCTATACATAGAGTGTGGAAATGCCTGATTTGCGCAAGTTCCACTATATCTAGGTCGCAGAGTTTCCATAGGCTGCATTATAGCTAGGGTGCAATGGCCTTCATACGTGGGGAAAAACGAGCATCTTCTCAATGCTTCTAGAAGGAGAAGCTTCTATGGTGAGGTGGCTTCTGAATGGTTTGGATCTTACTCTCTTTCATGATTTAGTGGGATCATCCTAACCTCCTCGCCTTATCCTCTTTAGATTATAAAAGAAGAGGAGCTCTTATGGAAAAAGTTAGCTTGGTTGGGTTTGGAAAGTTCTTGAGCCTTTGATATTAGAAATTTGGCTTGAGATTGTTAGCTTGGTATGTTGGATTTGATCTTTGTCAAGATAGATTGTTGGTATCAAAATCCATGGAGCAAGAAGTGTGTAGGAAGCAAGGAACTGTTGGAAGGAACCTGACAACATCAAGGCATCTGGTTGTATCTTTCTTCCACATCATATATTACAGTGGCATGTTTCTTTCCCATAAAATCATTAGCATTTTATTACATGACTCCTTGATCACATGTTTAGGTTTTCATTGAATCTATTATTGTTGCTTTCACTTTGGTTGGTTTGTGTCATTGCAGATCTGATCTCACAAGAGCACCGGAGTGAAGCAGGGACAACAAAGATATAAGGAAGCGATATCTAAAGGTATGTCATCCATTCCTTCTTTGGTAGTAAATTCAATGATAGTAACTTAGGGAAATCATCATGTCCTGTCTTGTTTTTTTCTAGATCCAGGTGGATCTAGGGAGATTAGTTCATGTCCGCATTAACCGATTTATCCAACAACACTCATGTGCGTACTACTCAAAAGTACAATATTGTAGAATACCTTATGCAAGAACCCTTCGCGATGTCATATTTCGAAGTCCTTCAAAGTTGTCCCTTTCAACGAAAGGCATTGTTAAAGGCCATTGGTGGAATTGATCCCACAAATACGAATTTGATAATCTTTGACCTGGAAGATCACATTCCAAGGCTACCTCCTTAGTTAGCATTTCAGATTCAAGTTGTTGTAGAGAACAAGAATATATGTAGAATCATTATTGATGAGGGTACCTCGGTGTGCATTATTTTTGTTACTTGTTGGAAAGATATTGGCTCTCCTCCCCTCACCGAATCACACAATACACTTAAGGCCTTCAATGGTTCTGGTTTTAAACCCTACGGTGTTCTTCACTCATTTTATATTATGTTGGAAGGAAAATCGGTCAATGTCGAGGTCGAGGTCTTTGATGCACCTCTTGACTATAACCTCTTACTTGGTCGTAGCTGGATTGATTCCATGCCTGCATTTGTGTCTACCCTTTTCCGTGTAGTACATTTCCCACACCAAGGAAAGGTCATTACTGTAGACCAATTGGCCTTTTTTAATTCTGATTCATGTACTAGCAATGTACCCTTTATCTCGAAGACACCTCCTGAGTACGAGAATGATGGTGTGGGTATTCTAAAAGATTCAACTGTAATGGGTACCTTCCGAATCCCACCACCCGATATTCCACCTCCTTTTTTCACCTCAATTAACATGATCTCCACCTATGTTCGCGAAATACCCACATCTCATGACCTGTGGATAGTGCCTAACCCTGGTGATTATCTTTGTTATGGCGAACAAATGCCCTTAATTCCAGTTGAATCTTCTTATCAATCCATTCAATCGGCAACCCCTTCTACTCCCTCTCTCTGTGATTCATATCCCGATCCATTTCACATGATCTATCCTACTGAAAAGATGATCATGTCAGTCATCTCTTTTGAAGACACCCCATGGGACGATGGACATCATCACTCCATTCTCTTCCTAGAACAAGCCACTATAGAGATTTACCAACGGATTTTAACTATGTCGATCGTTGTTGTCATTTCCTCTGTTCCCACATCATCACACGATGTGCTATATGAAGGGAACCTGAGTAACATTTCACCCATTATTCCTCTTGACATATCCATTAAACCTAGAGTCGTTGAAAATGTTCACATTGCAGCCTCATGTTCCATTGATGAGGTCCTCACTTATAAATCCATTTTTCAAGAATTTTGTGACGTTTTCTCTTGAAGCTATGAAGAGATGTCGGGTATTGATCTTGATATTGTAGTGCATGAAATTAAGACCTACACAGACACTAAACCCATCTGATAGAGACTTTTCCTGGTCCACCCTCGTAAAGTTGTTTCTATCAAGCTCGAAGTTGAAAAAATTCTTAAGGCCGGATTTATCTATCCTGTGGATTTAACCGATTGGGTATCCAATCTAGTTTTGGTAAATAAGAAACAGGGCATGATCCGTGTATGTGTACATTATAGGGATATCAATAAACCTTGTCCTAAGGACAATTTTCCAACCCCCCTCGTTGACTAGATCATCAATGATTACACCGAGAGTGAAATCTTCTCTTTAATGGATGGTTTCTCCAGCTATAATTAGATTAATATTTTTCCCGCGGATCAACACAAGACGGCTTTCATTTGTCCTTGGGGTACCTTTTCATACCAGAAATTACCTTTCAGTTTGAAGAACACTGGTGCAAATTTTCAGCGCGCCATGTCTTATTCTTTTCATGATATAAAGCACATCGTACAATTGTATATCGATGATATACAGATGCATTCCATGCATCGCCAAGATCACCCAGCACACCTTCGATCCATTTTCCTTTGTTGTCGTTTCTATTGTATATGTTTGAACCCACACAAATGCATTTTTTGTGTGGAGTCTGACCAACTTTTGGGTTTTATTATGCCAATTCATGGAATTAGGGTGGACCCATTGAAGGTTGAGGCTATCCTTAATATACCTCCTCCTACTTCCACACTACGCAAGCTTCAAAGTTTGCAATGGAAGGCAAAATTTTTGCGTCAATTCATTCCCAATTATGCTGAGTTAATGCTAGGATTTACTCAACTGTTGAAGAAGGGTTATGATTTTGTATGGGACGATACTTCCCACAAAGCCTTCGAAGATTTTAAACTTTCCTTAACCCATACACCATTGCTTTTCCCACCAGATTATAGTCGATACTATTTCCTCTACCTAGCTGCTTCGGACTCTACGATTGCAATGGTTTTAGTCCAAGAAGATGATTCACACGATGAACATGTAATTTACTATTTGATTCGGAGTCTCACGAACACCGAAGCCAAATACCTACATGTGGAGAAAATGGCCTTGGCATCTGTTCAAGCTATCCAATGTTTTCGTCATTATATCCTATTACATAGGACCATTGTTATTTTTTATTGCAACCCTATGTAGCATATCCTTACACGCCAATTGCTAGGGGGAAAGTTCTCCAAATGGATAGTGATTCTCCAAGAGTTCAACTTAGAGTTTGAATGCGCTAAGTCTAATAAATATTTGGTTTTCGCCGAACTGATATGTGACCTTCCCTCTGCTGAGACAGAAAATGTGGAAAAGGATTCCTTACCTGAAGAATCCCTTTTTCTGATCAGTTTTGATTACGTTTGGTATGGATATATTATTATCTATCTCCAGACTCAAGCTTTCCAGCTCGACCTTTCTAGTACATACCATCGTCATATACGGCATCAAGCCCGTCAATACATAATTCTCGGTGACACTCTTTATCACTGCGGTATTGACTCTATTTTTTGACGATGTCTCACCTATGATGAGGCTAAGAAAGATTGAATGAATTCCACAATGGATCATGTGGCGGTCATATGTATGGGTATGCCACTGCCCAAAAGATCTTGCGAGCAGGGTACTTTTAGCCCTCAATTTTCAAGGATTGCATTACGACTGTCCAGAAATGCCATGCTTGCCAAAATTATAACAACAAAATAAGATCTTCTCCTACTCCTTTACACCCTATAGTTTCTGCGGATTCCTTTGCAAAATGGGGCATTGACTTCATGAGATGTAACCCTCACTAGGTCGGGGGGCATGGTTACATCATCGTAGCTATGGATTATTTAACTAAATGGGTTGATGCAATTCCTACATTCGATAACACCAGGAAAATTGCAGCATTGTTCATATTCAATGATATCATTACTCGGTTCGGTGTCCCCCAAGATATCGTCACTGATCATGGTAGTCATTTTCAAAACTTTATGATCTTTGAACTTACTGACAAGTTGGGTCTTCGCCATGAAAACTTAACCCCCTATTATCCACAGGCCAATGGCCAGGTTGAAGCGATAAACAAAGTCCTTATTACTATGCTTCGACGGATGATAGGAATTCATAAGACAAGTTGGCACACGATGTTGTTTTCAGCATTATGGGCCTACCGGACATCCGTCAAGTCTGCCACTGGGTTCATACCTTTCTAGTTAGTGTATGGTATCGAAGTTGTTTTGTTGATTGAATGTGAGATACCATCTTTGAAACTATCCGTTGAACTCCTCCCAAACACCTCTGCTAAAGAGGAGCATCTATTGTACTTGATGCAATTATATGAAACCCATCGTGATGCCACCCTAGTTATTGAAACTTAGAAAAAATGTGTTAAATCCCAGTATGACAAACATGTCAAGCCACATGTTTTCTCTGAAGGTGATCTAGTTCTCATCTATGAACAAGATCGTGATTTACTAGGGGCCGAAAAATTCGAGGCTATGTGGCAAGGCCCTTATATTGTCAAACGAGTGGTGGAGAAGGGAGATTATGAGATAGTGGATTATGATGGCATTCTTTTGAGTGAACCCAAAAATGGGCTTTACTTGAAGAAGTACTATTCTTAGGTCATCTTTGCATGAGTTCTTGCATTTTTATTGTATCATACTCTTGTGTGCTAATTTTGTGTGATTTTTCATTGTTTGTTTTTTATTCTCAAATGCTTACCTTGTGTTTTTCTTGGTTTCCAGATGTCGGTTTCTTCTCTACCCTACATTGGCTTCACCTATGGCGCTAGTCATAGTACTCAGAACTTAGCATCTACTGCTTGGGAAATCTATGCACCTATGAACAAATTAATCACTTTACACGGTGTTTTCCTCAGTCGTGCAACTAACAATATCGCATAATACAGTGCATTCATTGAATTGTTGACCGGCGTTGTTTCACTTGGAATCTTTCATCTCATTGTACGACTTGATTCGCAGTTGGTAGTACTACAATTGAGTAATTTCTATGCTATCTGAAATTCTCCTATATTAAGGGTATATTTACAAATCCACCTCTTGGAACGTCATTTTGATTACATTGAATATCAACACATTCCTAGATGTCTAAATACATTAACAGATGCATTAGCTAATTATGTGTTAGACAGACGTTTGAGACACTTATAAATCCAATCACATTTTGTATATAAATCAAGTAAACTGGTAGAATCCTCATGTATATATAATGATAAAAGTTTTACAAAAAGTGTTTTTGTCCAAAGACCAAAATATCAAAAATGTGAAGCACATGGCTTCATATACAAAAATAGCATCAAGGATGATGCTCACGATAACATACGACTCCATGTGCTACTCTACAGAGTAGTCGACTGATAGAACTAGATACACCCACTATGCAGTGTTGGTAATGTCTCAGGATCTCATCAATACAGGTATCCAGGACATCCGTTTTCAACCCCTCCAAGTTTTTCTCTACAGCCTCGTAGTCAGCAGCGACTAATCCTGCTACCTCGAATCTCTCCCCTCACCTCTGGATGGGGGACAACTTGGAGGTTAGTGAGGTCCCACATCTGTATTGTCAAAGAGATTTTTTTATTAGTCATCGGATTAAGAACATAAAAAACATTTCATATTTAAAATTATAAAAACATTATAGAAACAAAATGTGCTTCTTACCTAAGTTCCCCCACTGAGAACCTTCAGGTAGAACCAAGTCTGGATCACCTATAAATTCCAAGACAACATATGCATAGTCATCTACCATCATCATTTGGGGCCTCAACCAATCAAAGAACACGTCATTATATTTGACGATAGGACCAGTCACATGTGGAGCCATGAGGCCACACCACCTCTTCATTCTTGGATCTTGTGGGGCTGATATGCCCCACTCTACCTATAGGCGCAAGTGTGGAACCCTCTCTAGGAAGAAGGAAACCAAAATTGACCCGAATCTGAACTATTTCAGATCACCTTTCCTACACTTGGTCAATTGTTTCTTCATGCTCCTAAGAACCCCGTCACACTAGTTAAAGACATGGGGCTCCATGCACTCCACTGTGTACTGAAAGTAGCTCTGAAGAGCCATGTCAGGAGATGCACTCCTCGCCATACATGAGATGGTGAAAAGGATGGTCCATAGGGGTAAGTCCTAGACATCCCTAATAGCGACGTTGCCGCTACATCTCTCAGCCTATGGTACACAATATTTCTGAATGTACTCATTCATTGGTAGACCGCCACCCCTATTTCCTATCAATGTCACATGGTATCCATGACAATACAACCCCATCAAAAAATAGATATCCTTGATATCTAGGTTGAGTATGTGGGCTTCCACACGGAATACCTGTTGATCCACATACCACATGTGGACTAAATATTTGAGCAACCTCAATTGGGCCCTCATGCCCTACATTTTGAAGAACTTCAGCAGCCCACACTACCAGAGGGAATTAACTGTTCCCAGGTCATTCCCTATGAAGTAATCATAGTCCTCATGTTCTCTCTCCTTCCATTCCAACATTCTGACCATCAAAAACCTGCATTGGAACCACAAGGAGAGATTAGCATCTTTATTTACCTCTCTGGAAATTTTTATTGGCTAAACATCTCTTGAGGAATTTTTGAGTTGTGCATGACATAGGTGAAAGCATCCACACAGTGAAGAATCACTGCAAGGAAACCATAAGGTTTCTTGTGGAGACCTTGGATCACCGCAGGGCACGATATAAAGTGCCTGCGGCAATCTCCATGCACAAATACCCTCATAAATTCAACTCAAAAATCTACTTTTAACCAATAAAAATAGAAATTAATCCATGGAAAATGAAGAGGACAAGAAGATTACCTATTAAGTGGATACCATTCACCAAATGATTGATCATTCCTCCCACAATCTGCAGTGGAAGTTTGAGGTAAAATGGGGGTTTTGGGACAAGTTTTGGGTGAAATAACAATCGAATGGTAAAAAGAAGTTTTTACCCATATTTATTAACTTTTTCACTCTTCCATTCATATTTTATATTATTTTATGCATTTTGCCTAAACCCTAAAGTCCTAATGGCATTGCAAGTATTTGATTTTTTCGCAGATGAGAGATCTAGGAGTGCGAATGATGGAACATGAATACATTTCTTGGTTTGTTTTTACATTTGTCACATGTACAGATCCTTTTAGGGTTTTTCAGAAAAAAAACTTCGAGCTTAGGTTTTGTTCCTTCTCATGCTTGTAAATCAATGAGAGTAGAACCGAGTATACTTTTGTCATATTTTTTTAACTCGTGATGGTAACATGAAAAACAACACCCATGGAGTGTCCTTTAAGCTCTTTTCATGCTCCATAAAAACTAAAAGATTGTCGAGCGACCTTGTTCTTTTCACGCTCGTAAAATAATTTGAATAAAACGTTTGATGGGCGATAGGTTATCACTTTTTCGGTCTCATCAAAATAATTTACGAAAATGTAACTGAGAGAGTTCTCTTTAAGTGTTTTTCAGACTCTCTAAACATGAAAAACCCCTGAGTTTTATCTCTTTGGACTAGTTAAACAAACATCAAAAGACCTATATGGAACCGAACCACTCCTTCTTAGGATTCATTAAACATACTCCGAGGGACTCACCTGAAGGATGAGCTTACATCAACAAGCATATGTTATCCTCCTCAAGCTTGCGTAAAAATAAAGAGGTAATCGCCAGAAATGGTGGGGGGGAATTTGGGAAAGAAATGTGTCTCAGTATTTGCATTAGTGGCAGTAGTAGTTGCTCTTGAACATGAAACCCCCTTCATCTTTGTATCCGGGTTGGGAAATCCATTTTTCACTCATTTGGCCTTCTGCAAGTTCATATATTGGGTTGTGCTTGAGTCAATGCTACCAAGACCATTTTCGTATCATTCATATGTTCAAGAGAAGTATAACCCAAACAATCCCTCTATTAAGTCGTCCATCTGTAGTTATCAATTCCTACCATGTCGGCCTTCCCTGTGTCAGTTTCAAATCATTTTCATACTTTGATCTACCTCAAATATGTTACTTATTTCATGTCATTGATGGGGGATACATCAAGGCCCTCTCGTGACGAGTCTTTTCCTATCGACTTCAACTCATTATCCCAGAACAAGACTTATAAATCATTTAGTACCTTAGAACCTACATGCCTCAATGGCAAGTTGCTTCGCTTTCGATAGTGGGTTCACATCATCAACCCATGATTGAGAGATTCCATTGAGTGTTCAACTTCAACTCATTTATTCACATTCGTTGGATTGTACTAAGGTACCTTGGGAATCATTCACATCAATGGTGATTTCCCTCGCACTTGTTAACGGTTTTCATCAAGGGCTGGTAATCAAGTGGTTTCTACCATATTCGACTTCAGCACCTATAATCGCATGGATAGATTCGTACTTATGGAAGACGGGATTGAAAACCATGGATCTCATCATTTTTTGTCCAAGTTGCGATGGAATATTCATGATTTGTATTGACACATAGATCCAATTTGTATGTCTCGTGGCTATGTCTGAATTTTAATTTTCTAGAGAATAAATCAACAATGTATTCTTGGTGGCTATGTAGAGTCTTGATGACATGGATCCACAGTGTATGATTGGTGGCCATGACTGGAATTTATGATTTAAATCACTTGTAGTCTGAGAATGGGGATGCCTACCTCATAAATGATATGATATTATGAAGATGCTTGGTTGTTTGTAGGTTCCTGATTGGTACGCTCCTTGTTTCCGACACACACACATTCTACAAAGTATTTCAGTTGTCACGATTTTCGGCCTTGTACTTTGGGGGGCATTTTGTTACACATTATTTCCATCACCCCAGTGATCCTTTTACATCAAGTGTTCATGTTCCCAAAAGAACCTTCCTTCATGGAAAAACTGACTGGCTTTCTCTTCTCAAGATCCTATTAAAATATATCGTCGCAAGCTACACTGTATGTAGGATGCAATGATGCCTGATCAATGATTTTTGCAATGTCTCTGCGGGCTGTCCTATAGCCAGGGTGTGGCGATGCTGAAAGACTAAGAAAAGGTTGAGGTTCACGACATTTATAGAAGGGAATATTCTAGAAGGTGAGGTGGCATCCATATGGTTGGGATCCTACTCACTTCTTTGAGTTGGTGGGATCATCCTAACATATTTAACCATCTCTCTTTCCCCTATGTAAGGAGGGATTTCTCATGGAAAAGGTTAAGAAAGGAATTAAGGTTAATGAAGGTGGAATAGGCTAAGAATTGTGTGAAAAATCCCAGTTCAGTTGATGTTTGAGGGCTTCATTTCAGTTCATCAAGTTATTGAGGATCTTCTTCATGCAAGTTTGGAGCAAGTGTGTGTGTTGGAGCAAAGGGCCACTAAAAGGGGACCTTGCAACATCAAGGTTGTTTGGTTGTATATTCCACTTTTACTTAATATAATATAGTGGCATGTTTCTTTCCCATAAAATCATTCTCATTTTATTGCGTGATTCCTTGATCACATGCATAAGATTTCATTGAGTATACTATTGTTTCTTTCACTTTGGTTGGTTTGTGTTCCTTTGTAGATTCGATATCACAAAAGCACTGAAGTGGAGTGAGGACAACAAAGATACTAGGAAGCAATATTTAAACAGTATGTCGCTCATCTTTTGTTTGATGGTAAATTGAATGATTAGAGCTTAGGGACAGCGTCATGTCATGTCTTGTTTTGTTCTATATCTAGGTGGATCTAGGTAGATCATTTTATGTTCACATTTACCGAGTAATCCAATAACATTAGTCAAGTTAGAGTCTGTGTGTCAAAGCGTGTGAGTTCGGGTACCAAACAACGAATGAGTCAAAGTCAGCAAGTGCTCATTTGGCCCTTGGAGTTGGGAAGGGATGTTAGAACAAAAAAATGTGTAAGACGGTAAAGGTCTTTTCCCTGAGAGTTGGGTCTTGTCAGAAGAGAATGTCTTACGTGCCTAAGGTCGAGGTGAGTTTCTAAATAGAATTCACGTCAACAAGCAAAGTGACCATCATCAGCTCATTATGAAGTCAGAAAGGATAAAAAACCATAGTTCCTGTATCACATATGCTCTGTAGATGTTATTAGTTGTACTTCACACATTCTGAAGTGTACCCGTCACGTGGATGTACTGTGAAAATATTCAAACCTATTTCAGTCACCATGAATTCAGTGTCCCCTGGCACATTTTCATCTCTTGCCCGTCTGATTATAAATTATGATCGCTCTGCATGTATTCTATTCATGAGTCATGTTTATGCACTGCCTGCAATTCTTCTCGCAATCCCAGGTCGATTGAGATTATTTCCTCTGGCTTATGCCAAATCCATCGTGCACAGAAAAATGCACATCGCACTGTGACAACATCACAGAACATAAGGAAGGGTGCACGAAGTGGCAAAAATGTTGGGCCCGAGCCACAAATCTTGACATTGGTAAAAAAATATCCAGAGGTCAAGGCCTCTTTTGAACAGATTGGATTCATGACTTTTTGCAGAAAAATCCAAGGGTTCAACATGAAACTAGCAGAGCAGTTCGCACTCAGGTTCAACGGGTCCCGTGCGATAATTGCGGGTGTCGTTTTCTAGGTGATAGAGGAAACTCTTTCGGTCACGACAAAGATACATTTGTGTGGTGAAAGTTGGTTTAAGGGAATGTATTTGGACGCACAGTGTTATGAAGACTTCATCAAGAGAGATTGTTTAGGTGGGAAAGTCGAAATGGGCATTCCATGTAGATATTTGCAAGGGCCTTTCCAGAAGCTCATGGAAGTAATTAGGAAATATTTCACCTATGAGGGAAGGTTTGACATAATAAATTTGCATCACATTAGATTGCTAATGAACTTCACAGGGAGGAGACTATTAAATATTCCCTTTTTCTTGCATCAAAGCCTCTGAAGAAATGGTAAACAATGCTCGAACTGAAGCAGATCAGTCGAAGAGGAATATATCACATGTTTTGTTGATTAAATTACCGATGGTGGAGGAGTTAAGGTGATTGGGAAATAGTTGGGATTCATTCCTACTTGCAAAAGGCATCCCCAAGGATTCAAAAGGAGATATCCCCCTACCTGCGAAAGGGGTAACTATTGGATCATGTTGGCATTGATGTCAATGGTTGATTGATTGATTTCATTGATTGATGTCAAAGGATTGATTGATTGATGATTGATGTAATATAATATGTATTGTCCTTGATGAGAAAGCATAGATGAAGATGGATCAATGAGTTTTCATGGATATGATGAACCTTGATGAGAAATCATAGATGAAGATGGATGAATGAGTTGTCATTGATACATGATGAAGATGGATCGATGTGGTTTCATTGGTATATGATGCATTGTTGGAAAAATGTATAGATGACTCATTATTGTCTTATCATGATTGATAAGGTGCACAAATGGATGAACTCCAAAGTGGTCCCCTTATGGTGAAAGCACTCACAGAAAGACGTTTTGTGGATTGAGTTATCCTAGAAGAATGGTTGGAGGACCCATGCTTGTATATGGAATAATTAGATGAAGATCAATGAAGTTGGTGAAACTATCCTATATGGATATTACTTGTCATGCCATTTCCGTTGGTATGTGGAATGTCACATAACTCCTCACAGTTTGACAGTTATGGCCTTACGAAGTTGGATAACCCTCACATGTTGGCTTGAAGCCCACAAGGTCAAAGAAGTCAAAGTGCTTTAAAAGAAGAAATCATTATTTAAATGATAAAGTCAAGTGACAAAGTCAAGGTGGATTATTTAAATAATAAAGAGAAGTGACAAAATCAAGAAGGAATATTTAAATGATAAAGTATTGGAGAACTTTCTATTTATGGAAAGTGGTTAACCCTAAAATAAGGAAAATAGGTTAAGTGACCTAGAAATGGGTTAAGTGACCTAGAGGATGAAAGTATAAATAAGATAGTTATGGTCTCTTGTAGATCAATCTTTTTGTGGATCAATGGAGAGCTTCTTGTGAGAATATCTTTTGGAGTATTGATGGAGAGATTCTTATGAGAGCTTCCTGTGAGAGCATTTTGGTGTGGATCTCTTGAGCATGATTGAAGATATATTCTGAGAAAGAGAGCATGAGGAGGATCTCATGGATGCATTGAAGTTTCGGCAAGTCTGAGATCATGACGGTGAAATTCTCAGAATTTATAAAAAAACCCTATTTTCTAGTGCGTACTATTAGGTTATGAAAAAGGTATAAATATCTTCCTTTTTCCCACATTTCATGATATCATCTTGATTGGATTTTCGGTTATTTAGGAGCAAATAGAATAGAAAATGAATAATATACTCTTTAGCGTTGTTGTTGAAGATTATATTACATAGATCCTAAATATGATTGGAATTGTCTGGTTTTATTGCAGGATTGGTTAAATATTGTCAAACCCAAGATAGCAAAGGAAATCTTGAAGATGCACAAGCTATTGGAGGTTGAAGACTTTATGGTGCAAAGCAGTGTTGAAGATGATCGAGTTTCTTATTGTAATAGTAAATCAATCCTGAGGATCTCTCGATCCTCAGGATAAGATTAATTTACCTAGATTATTGTAATATATAAGGGGTAAATAGATCTTGAAAAGGAGTAGAAGAATTGCACCCAAGAACTCAGAACTTAGAATTTCTATGCGTTAGCAGTTTTTGTAAAATGTTGTACCATCTATGAAATCAATAAAATATTCGAGCAGTTTTACCATTTCTATATACTGAATTTCAAATAGAAATGCTTCTAAGGACCAAGGGCCCAGTCTGAAGGAGCTACTATTCGACCTGTAATTGTATCAGTTCAATTTATGTTTTATGATTCGATTCTCTTTTACAGTAGTTAAATGAATGCATAAGTGTGTTGATGATTTCATGTCAATTGCAAGAGATAGATATTCCTTGAAGCATTAGATGATTGTTGTTCCAATTCCTATTACTGAGATTTGATGCGTGACAGTTCCTCATAAGTTCACATTTGTTGTTCCCTTTATTTAGTTTACATTTGTTGTTCCTTTCACTTAGTTTACATTTGTTGTTCCTTTTACTTAGTTTACATTTGTTGTTCCTTTCCGTTAGAATATAGTTGTTGTTCCTTTTAGTAGAAATATGATTCTTGTCTCTTTTCGATTAGATTATAGTCTCTGTTTCTTTCCATAGATAGAGTAATTCGCCTTTTTATTTTTCAGAAATTTGATTCATAATAATAGTCATTTTTGTAAGTCTTTATCCAGATTCAATTACTGCTCTTAAAATGAATTCAATAGATTAATTAGTTCCTTTCCATTGCACAGCTTTAGATTTCAATTCCTAGAATATTTAATGAATGTTTGAGGAACTTGATTGTTGATAAACTCGGATTTTCTTTCACTACAGGATTTCAACCTCTATGAGCTATCTGCATAGACTTTGTCGATATTCTTTGAGATAAAAGACGAATCCTCGGGTTGATAAATTAATGTTAAACTAAGGTTGTTTTTAGACATCTTTATCGCCCAACACGTACGCGGGTTGTCTGTGTGATGTAGGAGCATCTCTCCACGTTAGCCAGCCAGCCAGCCAGCTAGCCATGTCAAGTGTGTGCATTCAAGAGGAAGAGAGGCGTAGCCCTCATCTTCTATTTTGAAATTGAATGTAATTAAATGTTTAGGCTGTTGAGCCATAGGGCCGTGCTTTTATGCGGGCATTAGGTAGGAAGGTCTTTAATGTTTGTAAGGCTGAGATCTAGATCTGGATAGCGGACTAGACAACCCATTCAATGTAATTGAATAGGGTAGGTAGGTTGGAGGGAAGAGCTCGAAGAGCCCCCTCAGGTAAAAGAGATTTTAGTATCTCATTTTGTAGGTGTGGGAGATAGAGTAGGAGAGAGTCTGTGAGTAGAGAGAAGAAGATAGAGGAGTCGAGACCTTGTTACAGGCCGTGCTCAGGAACACCTTGTATAAACAGGCATTTGCCATATTTAATACAAAGAGCAGTTTTTCCTGCATTACTATGTGTTAAATGGATGTCTGTGGGTGTTGTTTTATGCTGTGAATGTATGTTTGTTTATGCATTTGTAGGAGTTGGTTTGATTTCAAGCTTGAGAGGTCTTTGAGCCTTCATACCAGGGGGGTGTGACAGAACACTGCGGGTTCTAATAGTCGTGCACGGAGGATGCATTTCTGAACTCTGCGTAGTTAGACAAAGACGTGCCAGGTGGGCACAGGAGCTGGAATCAACAACTCAGGAGAAGACCTCAAGGTTGTTGAATACCTTGGAGGCAAGGCTATGTATGAGAGACACAGTTGCAGATAGAATTCTGTTGTGGATTCTTGACGCTCTGCCAGAAGGGAATTGAGCATAGGCATAGGGTGCTAAGGAAGAACTCTGTTGTGAGTTCTTAAGAAGTCAGAATCACTGAGGATTCTTGATGCTCTGCCAGGAGGGAATTTAGCATAGGCACGGGATGCTGAGGAAGAACTCTGCTGTGAGTTTAGACAGGAGAACCAGAATCACTAAGGATTCTGAGAGCTCTGCCAAGTGGGCATTGAGCCGATGCATAAAGTGCACAGAGGACAGAACTACTGAATGTTCTTTGAGAGAAGACACTCTGCCAGGTGGGCATTAATATATTGTGCAAACAGGCACAAGAGAAGAGAACCTTTAAGCTCTGTGTTTTGGAAGAAGAGTCCACTGAAGGATCTTCACAGGGTTGCTGAACACCCTGCAGACTCAGCAAGAGGTTGCTTGAGCAGGAGGATAGCCAGGAGGGCATCCAATACATTCTCCATCTGAGGGAGAAGGAAAGGGGATTTATTTCCCAAGAGATCTGAGTGGTTGAGAAGCTTAGAAGAGATACCACTTTGCGTGCGAGGACTCTGCAAGGGGTGCAGACGTCAGAATCTTCAAAGGACTTGAATACAAGCTCAGGAGGAACAACGTCGTGGAGAACGCAGGCGAGGCTTAAAGTCGAAGAGCTCGCAGAGCGAATCAAAGGTCGAGGCCTTTGAGAACTTGGAATTCTTCCAAGTACCAGAAGGAGGGCGCAAGCTCAGGAGGGAGCACAACAGCCGTCAAATTGGCTAGAGAAGGAGATCTGGACCGTTGATTTTCACGTCTAGGGAGCAGCAAGAGAGCGCACAGAGGAAGGAACGATCTGCACCAACAGATCAAGAGTGAAGAACTCGTCAGCCGTCTTATCGGGTAAAGATGCTTGGAGTTTAGTCTCTGGAATGTGTGTGGAAGAACGGATCTGGACCATTGGATCTTGGTCCAAATACCCGACAGCCATTGGATCTGTCGAGAGTTGCACGAAGGTTAAAACCTTCATGAACAACAGAGGATAAATCCCGACAAGAGTTGTCATCGGGGTTTCGCATATCGGGATATCGGAGTTCTCGAGGACAAGAGATCGGAAATTTCCATGGGAAATTACCCGGAACTGATCTAAGTTGTCTGTCAGTTGGGACACGTGGTGGGGATTGAGCGACCCATCGGTATATTGGCTACCAGGGTTTGGAGTTGACAGAGGATTTCTGTCATCGGAGCATCAAAAGTCGCGAAATCGCGAGAAGCGATCGGGACCGTCCATCAGAGGAGGACGCGTGGAGGAGATCTAAGCATTTGGGAGATTTCCCGAAAGGGAAAGCTATCTATCGACATTCCAGGGATCGGGATATTGGGAATCCCGTGGACACGAAGTCCTTGCACTTCGGAATCGCGAAGTCCGAAACCCCAACAAGGAGGAACGCTCCATCGTGGGGCCAGCGGTTAGCATATCGGAGAAGGAGGGAAAGCTCCATCGTGGGGGCCAGCTGTCGGCATAGCGGAGAATCAGGATTCGAGGGATCATGAATCCCGAGGACATATGTGTTTTGACATTGGAAAGTCTGAAACCTCGATAAGAAATATGACTGCGGTCATATAGGGGAAGGTCACGTGGACCACGAGCTTAGCCCGAAAGGCTAATTGAAGTTAGGGCACATCGGAATTTTGAAGCCAAAACCCCGAAAGAGATAAGGCTGTGGTCTTGTTAAATAGTGGTCATATGGGCTAGGGGCATAGCCAGGAGGGGCTAACTAATAAAGGGCCATATCGGTGAATTGAATCATCAGAGATCGGGAGTTCAAGAGAACAGGAGATCTTGATGTCGGGGATCACGAAACCCCGAAACCCGAAATTGTCATCGGGAAAAGAGCGCGGTCATGTGCAGAAGGTCATGACAGGAGAAAGAAGGACCTGTGGATTGGGTTTTCGATAGAGATTCCATGGAGGAATCGAAGGAGCTGCTTCGGCTCGAGGTGAAATTTGAACAATCCTTAGAGACCGGGAGGTCAAGTGCAGAGACCCTATGGTGTATGTAGGAGCATCGCGCCATAACTATGTATAGGGTTCGTATACACAAGTTGTATGTGTACAGGGTGCATACATTACGCGGGCTGTCAGTGTATAGGGAGCGTATAGTGGATAAAATCATGGAGATTTTTGGTTGAGCTAATGAAAAGTTGTTGAAGATTGAAGCAGGTTTCATATGCATTCTATGGGCTCAGATCTATCACTGAGACACTGGTATGATTACATTATTGTCTTGATGGATAGTATTGCTTATTGTGTTGTGAATGCCTAAGGAATTCTTGGTATGGTTTCTATGATGTGGTTTATGTTGGTTGATGGAGTGAGAAACACTCTTATGATTCATTACTGATATGATGGATATAGTATGTTGATTGCTTATGCATGATTGAGTAGCATTCATATTGATTGGTTGTGGAGCATGCGTAAGCTATTGGAGATCTTGGATGTGTTGTGACTGGCTGGTGGTCAATTTGGATAGTGAGAAATAGAAGAGAATCTTAAATTGGTTGCAGAGGATCTAAGTTGATATTGAAGGATAAAACCTAATAGCTCAGAAGGTATATGCATGTTGTAGTATTGTTTGGGAGTGTATACGCAAATTTTAGTACTTCTTGGGCGCGTATATATGCGGGTTGTACTACTGTTAGGGCACATACATACGCATGCTACACTACTGACATGTTGCGTACCTATTGTAGATTGATATTTGTTGAGGATTGTTGCCTCATATTAGTTGATGTTGAGTGTGTGAGCTGAGTCTTGCATGATAGAGATGATTCTCTTGTAGAGTTGTACTCTATTCAGTTGTTGTTGAAAACCCCAAGGATTGTACTCTGTAATAAAAAGAAAATTGTACATACATCTTTTGTTCTTTGTGTTCCTTGTGGTGATGAATTGTTGATGATATATTGTTGATATGTGTTCACATCTAACTGGTCATAAATGAAAGCAATAAGTAATGAGTAAAATGTTGAATGCTAACTAATGATTTTTGTGTAAGAGGCAAGTTTTGGGAAAAAGAGCCCCACTCATTCACCCCCCCTCTAAGTGTGGTAGGTGTGTCCAATAGTAACTTCGTGTCATGCAGAGGATAAAGAAGGAAGGGTTGTGGAGGAAGGAAGGAAATTAGAAGCTCCCCCCCAGTAGCCAATACCCAAGAGAAGGGGCAGGCCAAGGAAAAACAAGGAAGTTAGGGAGACCTAAATCCTTAGCGAGCCACGCTCAAATTCATCCGTCGAAGAGTCACTCATACATGTTATTTGGATAGATTTTGTTGAAGGCACAAGTCAGGAAAGTTGGGGCAGAAGGAATAATATAGACATCAAAAGTGCAGATGTTCATGAGTCATCACAACAGCTGAAGCAAGTGCATCTCGCTATTGCTGAGCTATACCAGGAAAAGAGAGAATTGAGACAACAGTAGCAACAAATACCCTCGAAGTATCAACATCAAAAGGTTGTGAGGGAAACACAACTTGGCTAAAGAGAAATCTCAGGGAAGCACAGGACATGATCATATAGTTGCGCAAAACACAAAGAGCGTTGAAAGAAAAAAATGTGAAACACTTCAGGGAATGTGAACCAACCATAGAGAAAGTTTGTGTAGATCTGGCTAGCGCACAGAAGAAGCTGAAAGGGAACGCAGCTCTGCAAAGGAAAGTGACAAACCCGAAAAGGAGAAACTAGTCTCTCAGGAGAAATCTTCGAGTATCCAAACTGCAAACGAGACCAGACACATGATCGACCGACTCTATTTTTTGTCTCCCTGGACGTGGCGCGGACTTGGACTCTGGAAAATACTTGTGCGGAAATGCGACATGCAGTGATGGAATATCATTCATTACTAAGGACAGGTGTGTTGAAATTACTAAGACAACTGAGAGGCGGGGGTGAATCAGTTGTAATTGGGCTTAAACAATTTTAAGTCTATTAAAATATTATTAATATTTTATTCAAGTAATCATCAACAGTATACAACATATGGACAGTAAAAGTAAAGAGCATCAGTCACACATAAGTTATACACAGAGACAAATTTTCATGAGGAAACCCATAAAGGGAGAAAACCTCTTCTTCTTCGAAATGATAGGCAGTCTTTTAAGTTCTGTACATCATCTACAATTGAGCACCAACTCAATGTGAGGCTGCTACCTCTGTTTTACAAGCTGCAACTTGTTTGAGAGAACCAACTCTCTGGTTTTTCTAGCACCCACTAGAAGGAAGCACCAACTCCCTATATGTTCCAGCACCAACTGGATGGAAGCACCAACTTCCAATTACACAGGCTCCAACCTGCATAACAAAGAACACTTGTTCTCCCTTGCACCACCCTGCCACCCTGGTTTCTCTGGCTACAACCAGATGGAAACTACAACTTCCTGTGTTCAAGCTCCCACTTGAACCTCTGAGGACAATAGTCCTCCCGAGCACCTCCCAACCTCCCTAATATATTAAAGAATGAATACACAGATAAATCAATTCTTACCACTCTTTCTTTGTTCTGTAAGTCTGATCTTCTACAAACTGTTCTGCAATTCTTCTCTTCCTCTGTCTGTTCAGCAGGTCTGCTCTGCATCAACTTTTTCTGTCATTCTTCTCTGCTTCAACTTGCTCTGTTATTCTGCTCTGTGTTTAATCTCACTCTGCACAAATGCTCAATTTCATACGACGCATCCTCTCCTTTTCCCTTTCTTACAGTTTCATTCTTTTTCATCCAGAACAGCCAACCCTACACAGTCTGTCTCATTTTCTTTTATACACACCTACACGACGGTTCAACTTCCCAACTCCTTAGGCAAAAGAAAGACAACTATCCGAGAAACTTTAACACCAACTGAAATGCTAACTGATTTGCAATCATGAGTCTGTTTTGCTAATAGATTCGTAACTGAGGGGTTAGCTGTGAGAGTGAACAGTAACCTTCCAATCATATTCCAATTTATCTGCGTCGTTGGATGAACTTTATTGATGTTGCCTTTAAATCGGGTTTTGGCATTTCGGCAATCCTGTGATGAGTGTCTCTACACTTCATTTTGCGATCCCCGAAGTTCCGATACAGAACTTTTCTGCACTAGCTCCTTCCCCAATATGACTATGGTCATAACCAAGCGCCTATGCAAAAAGAAAATGCTTTCATGATTTCTCATTTCCTGAATTTCAACACTATGTTCCGTTGACCCCAAGTCAGCAAAATTTCGATCACTTTCCACATGTCCTATGATTCGATGGTCTAGATGTGATCTTGATTCGATGGCTACGATTGAATCACGATTTCGCGATTTAGGCATTCTTGTTGCATTGGGTTCTTTGCCTCTCTATGTTGTGATTCGTGAAACTCCGATATGGAGTTTGATCAACGTTCCAGGTCTGATATTGACTTGACGGCTGCGATTGAAGCGTGATATCGCAAATCGCGATTTCGGAATTCTTGTTGCATTTGTTTCTTTTCCTCTTGATGTTGCGATTCACGAAACTCCGATAAGGAGTTGGATCAACGGTCCAGATTCAATCTCGATTCAAAGGCTGTGATCATATTTTGAAATCAAGATTCTTGATGTTAATAACCTTTGACATGTTTAACACTCGATCCGTGAAATTCCGACACGGGCTGTAATCAACGGTCCAGGTTCAATCTTGATTCAATGGCTACGATTAAGTCGCGATTTTGCATATCGCAAAATCAGGATTCCTGATGTTAATAAGCTTTGACATGTCCAACACTCAATCCGCGAAATTCCGACATGGGTTGTAATCAACAGTCCAGGTTCAATCTTGATTCAATGGCTGTGATTAAGTCATGATTTTGCATATCGCAAAATCAGGATTCCTGATTAATAAGCTTTGACATGTCCAACACTCCTCTGTACATTCTTCCTGTACTCATGCCATTTTCAATGATGCCCGTCTATTCCTTTCTACCATTCTTCTGTTTGCATGTCTGTTACAAACTTCCTGTCTGATACAAACTTTCCATCAATGACAAGCACTCGTTGTATGTTACAAACACTCCTCTGTACATTCTTCCTATACTCATGCCATATTCAGCGATGCCCGTCTATTCCTTTCTGCCATTCTTCTGTTTGTCTGTCTGTTACAAACTTTCTGTCTGATACAAACTTGCCATCAATGACAAGCACTCGTTGTCTGTTAAATATTTTCCAACAATCTCCCCCTTTGGCATTAATGGAAACACAAGCACCCATATGCATTTGGACTCGACTCTCCTCTGCATTCGGACTCGAATCTGCTCCTGAAAGAGATCTATGCATTCAGAATCGACTCTCCTATGCATTCAGAATCGACTCTCCTCTGCATTCGGACTCGACTCTGCTCACAAAAGAGATCTTTTCTCCCCCTTTGACATCAATGTCAAAAAAGAAACATTCTTCCCATGAACTTGTTGCAAAACATACTCCCCTTGTCGTTTATAAGCATCTAGGAAATACACCAAATATTCAATAAATACTCCCCCTGATCAGGTGAACAGATTAGACACAAGAAATTATAACCCCCAACTTTTGACGAAGATATCCAAAAGGGGTCGTTGCTAATGGTTTAGTAAAGATATCAGCAATCTGTTATGTAGATGATATATAATTCAGCTGAACAATTCTGTTTGAAACTTGTTCTCTGAGAAAATGGTACTTTTTTGGAATATGCTTAGTCTTGGAATGAAGAACAGGATTCTTGGAGACACTTATGGCACTGGTGTTATCGCAATGAATTGGAATAGGATCAGTGTAAGTTACCTTCAGATCTGTAAGAGTTTGTATCATCCATAAGATTTGTGTGCAGCAAGTAGCAGCAGCAATGTATTCTGCCTCTGTAGTAGATAAGGAAATGGATCCTTGCTTCTTACTAAGCCATGAAACTAATAAGTCACCCAGAAAGAATGCTCCTCCACTGGTGCTTTTTCTCTCATCAACACAATTTGCCCAGTCTGCATCTGAATAAGCAGTTAACTGGAAATTCTGATTTCTAGGGTGCCACAGTCCATATGTCATTGTTCCCTTCAGGTATTTGAATATTCTTTTGAAATCTACCAAATGAATTTGTTTAGGAGTAGATTGAAAACGACCTACCATTCCAACAGCTGGCATTCTATCAGGACGAGATGCTGTGATGTACAGAAGGCTGCCTATCATAGAGCGATATGTCCTTTGATCAACATCAGGTGAGATATCATCTTTGCTCCGCTTGCAACCAGCCACCATAGGTGTGCTGACTGTAGAGGAATCTTCCATCTGAAATTTCTTCAACATCTCTTTCAAATATTTTTCTTGAGAAATAAAAATTCCTGCAGAGCTTTGTTTTACTTGTAGGCCAAGAAAATATGACAGTTCTCCTATCATGGACATTTCAAATTCTGTTTGCATGGAATTAGAAAACCACTGGATAGATGATTCATTAGTACAGCCAAAAATAATATCATCTACATAAACCAAAACAACTAGTAAGTTATCACCTTCAGACTTAATGAAAAGGTTATTGTCAACAGTACCTTTCTTGAACCCTTTTTCTTATAGACATTTGTCCAGTCTATAATAACAAGCTCGTGGTGCTTGTTTTAGTCCATATAAGGCCTTCTTCAGTTTACAAACATAATTAGGATTATCTGTCAAAGAGAATCCTTCAGGTTGCTCCATATATACTTCTTCCTCTAGATCTCCATTAAGAAATGCTGACTTAACATCGA
>JASDQU010100395.1:268783-290124 GCA_032191745.1 Picea mariana
AACTCTTAAAAAATACTTGCTAATTATTTCATCTTCATTCATCTTTAGTTGTTCAAATTTCAATCTGTATGTTTGAAGTTTGGCATCTTTTACTTTCTCATTTCCTTCATAACTGCTAATAAGTTTATCTCACATTGCTTTAGCAGTATCAAGATGCATCACCTTTACAAACTCAGCTTCAACAAGTCCATTTAAAATAACATTCATTCCCTTAGCATTAAAACTAAACTCTAACTTATCATCCTTGGAGGCTAGCACAACAGGATTTGTATAACCAGTCTCTACTACATCCCAAACATCAACGCCCAAGGCCATTAAGTATGTTCTCATTATAATCTTCTAGAAGGCAAAATTTGTTCCATCAAACAAAGGGGGATTAGAGGCTGAAGTCCCTTCATGACTTGTCATGTTTAAGCTTACAAATCTACCTTTGAATAAAAGGAACCTGCTCTAATACCAATTGTTGAAATTACTAAGACAACTGAGAGGGGGGGGTGAATCAGTTGTAATTGAGCTAAAACAATTTAAAGTCTATTAAAATATTATTAATCTTTTATTCAAGTGATCATCGACAGTATACAACATATGGATAGTAAAAGTAAAGAGCATCAATCACACATAAGTTATACACAGAGATAGATTTTCACGAGGAAACCCATAAAGGGAAAAAACTTCTTCTTCTTCGAAATGATAGGCAGTCTTTTAAGTTTTGTACATCATCTACAATTGAGCACCAACTCAATGTTAGGCTGCTACCTCTGTTTTACAAGCTGCAACTTGTTTGAGAGAACCAACTCTCTGGTTTTTCTAGCACCCACTAGAAGGAAGCACCAACTGGATGGAAGCACCAACTTCCAATTACACAGGCTCCAACGTGCATAACAGAGAACACTTGTTCTCCCTTGCACCACCCTGCCACCTTGGTTTCTTTGGCTACAACCAGATGGAAGCTACAACTTTATGTGTTCAAGCTCCCACTTGAACCTCTGAGGACAGCGATCCTCCCGAGCACCTCCCAACCTCCCTAATATATTAAAGAATGAATACACAAAAAACTACACAGATAAATCAATTCTTACCACTCTTTCTCTATTCTGTAAGTCCGATCTTCTACAAATTGTTCTGCAATTCTTCTCTTCCTCTGTCTGTTCAGCAGGTCTGCTCTGCATCAACTTTTTCTGTCATTCTTCTTTGCTTCCCCTTGCTCTGTTATTCTGCTCTACATTTAATCTCACTCTGCACATATGCTAAATTTCATACAGCGCATCCTCTCCTTTTCCTTTCTTACAGTTTCATTCTTTTTCATCCAGAACAGCCAAACCTACACAGTCTATCTCATTTTCTTTTATACACACCTACACAGCGGTTCAACTTTCCAACTCCTTAGGCAAAAGAAAGACAACAGTCCGAGCAACTGAAACGCTAATTGATTTGCAATCATGAGTCTGTTTTGCTAACAAATTCGTAACTGAGGGGTTAGCTATGAGAGTGAACAATAACCTTCCGATCATATTCCAATTTATCTGCGTCGTTGGATGAACTTTATTGACATTGCCTTTAACTCGGGTTTCAGCATTTCGAGAATCCTGTGCTGAGTGTCTCTACACTTCATTTCACGATCCCCGAAGTTTCGATATAGAACTTTTCTGCACTAGCTCCTTCCCCAATATGACTATGGTCATAACCAAGCGCCTATGCAAAAAGAAAACGTTTTCGTGATTTCTCATTTCATGAATTTCAACACTATGTTCCATTGACCCAAAGTCAGTGAAATTTCGATCACTTGCCACATGTCCTGTGATTCGATGGTCCAGATGTGATCTTGATTCAATGGCTACGATTGAATCATGATTTCGTGATTTCGGCATTCTTGTTGCATTTGTTTTTTTTCCTCTTGATGTTGCAATTCACAAAACTCTGATAAGGAGTTAGATCAACGGTCCACATTCAATCTCGATTCAAAGGCTGCAATCAAATCGTGATTTTGCATATCGCGATTTTGGAATTCTCGTTGCATTGTGTTCTTGCCTCTCCATGTTGCGATTCGCGAAACTCTGATAAGGAGTTGGATCCACGGTCCATAATTCAATCTTGACTCAACGGCTGCGATCAAGTCGCGATTTCGCATATCGCGAAATTAGGATTCCTTATGTTAATAAACTTTGACATGTTCAACACTTGATCCGCAAAATTCCTTGTTATACTTTAAAAGGCGTGCAGGTTCTCCTTGATCAAACGATGGTCGGATCCCGTGCTTGGATTGAACCCTTGAGATCTATCCTCCTCTTCAGCGCACTCTTCTTGTGTCAATTCAGATCTGATGGCCCTCGTTCTGTCGGGAATTTTGGATGGGATCCAACGATCAGTAGTTCTTCTCAAACTTTACGAGTCTTCGATCACTTAATCAATGTTTTGTTGCCTTCGATCACTCGATCAATGTTGCGTTGCCTTCAATCATTTGCCTTCGATCATTAGACCTTCCTAAACTTATCTTCTATTTGCCTGTCGATTACAAACTTCCTGTACTTGCCATCTTTACTATTGTACTTTCCATCAATGACAAGCATTCGTTGTCTATTAAATATTTTCCACTGGCTGTCTATTAAATATTTGCCACACGCTGACTGTTAAATATTTGCCAACACCTAGCACAACATATTCTACCTCCACGATTTCCTCTAACCATGATTACCTGCAGGGACACAATTCAATTTAATTAGTGATAGTTATTAATCAAGTGTTTAACACAGTGGAAGGCGTAATGATCCCAAGTCATGTGGTTGAACTCACTCTGATACCATATGTAACATCCCTTCATTACGAAAACAAACAATTATGTGTAAAAGGTAAGAATTTTTTTTTTGCATCAGAAAATTAAATCTTCGTGAAATATTTAATAACATCACAAGTTACACATCATCATAAGTAAATAATGGCGCCTCCAAGAATTTACGTATTTAACAGCGACGCAAATCAATGCATAAACATAAGGATCGACGCAATTCAACACAACATGATCAATTGGAGAAAATACAATAAACGATAAATCACATCACTGAGTAATAACGAAATACCCGCCCAACCTATCCTGCAAGGTTAGGCCCACCAGTACACATAAGCAACGCTGAATCCCATGATTCATCTGATTTATTTTGACCATTTAGGGTCTTAGGGATAGAGATTTTTCTAAAGAACAAGGAGGCATCTAAGTCTCATAATCAATCACATATCATCATTATTCTAATGGCGTAAGAGAATATAAAAACCCAATCAATTATAGGTCAACATTTTTCCAAGACTCAATAGTAATAAACATTAATTTCAATGGTCCAAGAGAATATAAATACTTAATCAATCATATGTCAACAATATTTAATGGCACAATAGTAATCTAGTTATTAAATCAATCATACAGCAACAGGATTAATGGTGCAATAGTAACTAAATTTTGAAACAACCAAACATCAGTATATTATATTTTATTTAATGGTGCGAGAGTAATCTCATCACTTACTTAATCATACATCAACGTTAAATTCAAGGCATGTGGAAATTCCATTACATAAACTACATCAAGTAACTGACACAATCGCCACCTACAATACCTTCCGACAATTGGCCGAATATAAAGACACATAACAATTGAATGACACAATATCACCTATTAAACCTTCCAGCGCTAGTCCAACTACACTTTTCATACATCAACATTACCTTAAAATTTAATGATAACAAAATAAAAATGGTGTCGGTTAGCAAATAAATGGGTAAATGCATACACCATTCGTATAATATCTCCCATTGATCTGAGAGTGGAAAGTGATCCTAACCTCGGCCGCGTGGTCGTCAAGGCCAATCTTCCCACTCACCAAAAATATACCATTACAAAATTTCACTTATTAAGCTGATTGTAATATTCTAAATTGTAATCTTGGACTGTAATATTCTAAAATATTGTTACAAATACTCGTTTATAAAAATGACAACATAAAACGCTGATATTAGCAAACAACAAATAAAACGTTAAAAACGGTGACCTAAATAATGCTATAACATTATAGAACACTATTGCAATAATGTCGACATGCATTGAAAATTTGCTTAAGAACTATAATATTTCCATGGGTGTCCCTTGCCTTCTACTGGCTAGGGAGAATGAAACCGCTAGAAACAATTGCGTTATATTATTGGAATGTATTGTACGTAAGAAGAAACATTAAATATTTCAAGTAATATATTGATGGAAAAATAAAAGGTAAGGATTAATTATTGGACTTCTTAACCAACTTCACACTGATTATCGGAGCACCCATCTAAGGTTGGAAATAAATTTGGCGTGGTTAAATGGTTTTAAAAGGAAAATTATGCACAGTAAGAAGAAATGTGAATAATCGTAACTTCCAAAGAAGCATTCACCCGTTCAGTGCCCATTGGAAGGAAGAAGAAAAACGCATTCCAATAAGTAGATATAAAGCATAGATAAATCTCTAGCAAAACGCCATTGGAGGAGGAAGAAAAACGAAGTCTAATAAGTAGATATAACTCATAGATAAATATCTAGCCAAACGCCAATGGAGGAGGAAGAAAAACACAGTCCAACAAGTCGATATAACGCAGAGATAAATATCTAGAAAAACGCCATTGGAAGAGGAAGAAAAATGCAGTCCAATAAGTGGATATAATGCAGAGATACGTCTCTGGAAAAACGCCATTGGAGGAGGAAGAAAAACATAGTCCAATAAGTAGATAAAATGCAGAGATAAATCTCTGGGAAAACGCCATTGCAAGAGGAAGAAAAATGCGGAGGTTCAAGGGAAATATTGTCAGGATATTCAGAAGTGTTGGGTGAATTTTTCATAAGGAAAAATGTAGAGGTTCAAAGAGAAATCTCTCCAGGATATTCATAATGGCTGGGAGAATTTTGCATCAGGAAAAACGCAGAGGTTTAAAGGGAAATCTTGCCAGGAGATTCATAATGGCTGGGTGAAATTTGCACAAGGAAAAACGCAGAGGTTCGAAGGGAAATATTTCCAAGAAATTCACATTAACAATGAAGTCCCGAAATTAGCTATGGTGATTGGAATTATATTTACAAGGTAAGCAAAATATTGGAGGTGTCAAGGAAAAATATTATTCTCTAAATATTTAAACCCACAATAATTTTATGCACGAAGAAAGCTTTGAGTTATAAGTTTATTAAATTATTTTCATATATCTAAGAATTTAACAACTATACAAATTAAATCTTAATGCACTTCAATATCATAATCACAAATAAATACCGTAACGAACGACGAGGATTTACCTGGAGATGATCCTTGCAAATGGCGACCCTTTTGTCCTCCTTCTTGTTAACCATAGAGACTTCACCGGTACCTCCCAGCCAACCCTAGGGGTACTCTTCTTCTCCCTTAGGCCCTCGAGCTGCAAAGGGGCCACACACACACAACCATAAATACTCTATCTCCGAGCTCGCCTCGTAAATTAGAGCCACCACTTTCTCTGAAGCTGGATATCTCAACTCTCACAAGTAAAACCAGTCAAAATTTCTACAGCATAACCTTACCCATAACCAATGATGATCCATCGCTCATCTCAGCCATTTGTTTTCTATAATTTTCCCATAACTCATCCCCATTTGCACAATTAATTCGTTTTTTAATTAGAATAATTTAGAATTATCTCACCCTTACACTTGTCACCCTTTCCCAATTTGCACAATTAAATCCACATTTTATTTTAATAAAATTCAATTTCCTTCACCCTTCATAAAAGCTCTCCTAGTTATCCCTTTATTCATTTTATTTCCAATTAATGATTGATGTCATTCTTAAATTTAGTTGAGTTAAATTAGGGATATTCTCCTAGTTAGACTAGTGTTAACTAGACTCTAGCTTCCTTTCTATGGGTACCCATTCCTTTACCTTTATTCCATTCTTACCTAAAATTCCAATTTGCTAATTTTTTGTACATATGTGTATTAAATCAATCTTTAGATTTATTTTGTTTACCTTGAATTCTTAAATTGATATGCTTCATCCCCTCATATTTAATTTATAAATTTAGTTTTTAGTCTTCTTACTAACTTAGACTTAGGCTTAACTAAATTTTTAATTGCAAAGGCTTAGACTCTTATAGGGATTATGATTAATAAATTCAGTCTTTAATTAATTAATTAATTAACTCAGCAGTGCTCAAGATTTTACAACTTTTAACATTCGATCCAAGTTTTCTAGGCCACCTAGATTCATTGACTCAAATTTTATTTACGCGACATGCCTTTCAAGATGCACTTTGTGCTCCAAGGGTACCACTCATCTTTGATTCTATTTTAATTATACGATGCACCCTTCAAGATGCACTCCGTGCTCCAATGGTGTTACTAGCCTTTAACTGGTTTTGGTAGTTTTCCAACCTTTGGAGTCAGCACTCCATTCGGGTGACCTTGTGAGAGACTAAGGGCTTCTAAGGAATAAGGACCATGTCTTATTGCGTTTCCCTTAGAAATCTCCATGAGCGACTGTTACACTCTTCCCTCACAACATCCTGGACCTCTCGAATTAGGTAATCATTAACCTACAATTTGAGCCACGACCAGAGTACTATTAGGATGTCACAGGTGTAATGACTGCTCATTACACTACTGAATATGGAATGGGATACTCATTGCTAGCAGTGGGGAGTGAAAAGTATACTGTAGTTGTTTTCCAAGCATAAGTATGCAGTAGTGGAGTGCAGTGTGTCTATCCAGGAGAACCCTAATTAAGAAGAAAGATGCACTCATAAAAAACACTCCAATAGTATAGGCTATGGTTCTAACACCATAATACAGGATAGTAACATCATGCCTAAGCTCCGACTACAAGCAACGTAAGCGAGTGGAAATTTATTTTTGTTTTAAAAATGAATGCAACAAGGACAATAGTTAAGCAACACAACTTGACGACAAACACAACGCATGTAGATCATGCAATAGACAACAATGACTTAGCACACTAGAACATCATGCAACTGGACGAAACATGCGATAATCAATAGACAAATAAAAATGAGTTCTCGACTGACACAAACAAGAAAATGCCTATAAGATAAAGGACCACATCAACCTCCTGACACAATGGATTCGAAGACTCGTAACTAGAAACCTCTACGGCGTACAAAACCAAATGCATTAAGGCATTCAAAAACCAAGTACCAACATCAATTGCAATGAACAAATTCCTACATCGGGAAGCACAAAATCTGACCAGGTTAACATTCACATCTTTCCATCAGGGCGCACTGTGATCCTCTCATCAAGAATCATGTCTTCACAAGGCGATGGGTGTGACAATCACCAAGGCGTAACATAACATATCTAGACCAATATCCCAAGAAAAATCCAACGTGCTAGGAGACCAAATTAGTGGACAAGAAGAATATACCCACGTACCCAAGCAACAAGTTGACAAGACGCAAGATGACATCACTCAAATTAAATTGCGCACGCTATTAAATGAATTCGCCAACAAACCATAAACCATTATCTGTTAATCATGATGTCGAACTGCAAAGGAGTGAACTAGTACAAATGTTACTATTATCATAAACGTGACCATCAATGTGAACTATTATATGCACTTAACAAAATCAAATATGCTTGTCAATAAATATACAGTTTCCATTAAAATAAGTGAACTACTTAACATTAAAAAGTGATCTACACTGCTTATTAAATATTCAACATTGCTCTCTATATTATTGTTGTCTAAGTTATTGGTTTCTAAATACATGAAATTGTTGAGTTGATATGATATTGCATTGTAATTAAAAGATATAGAATATAAGATTTGTAGTCTAAAATATTTATTGTCAATAAAATAATATATGAAAAGTGCAGTCATAAAAAAATGAATACAACGCTTTCCTTCACGTAATGCAATACTATAATTCACATGCAAGATGCTCACATTCATAAATTTACAAACTGTGTGTAGATTCGTTGTCAATCTATACACTGTATCAATTTGTAGTCTAAATCACAGTCTAAATTATATATCAGATACACAACTTAAATTCGCAGTGTAAGTGCGTTTCAAATCGAATTTAACTCTATAAATTCGCTATATTAAATCGCAGTAAATTTCTATATTAACTCGCTATACTAAATTGAAATTAAAATCGATATAATAAATCGTCATATAAATTGAGTTTAAACTCAATATACAAATATCAATATAAAATCGTTGTCCAATGCTGCTACCAATAGAATTGTTGTGTACTAACATTCATAGATGAGTTATCGTTGTGTAAATCATAATGTTAATGAGTTGTGTAAATAACTCATAAGGGGAAACTCATAAGGTGAAAATCATAATGTGAACGAGATGTATAAATAACTCATAATGTGAATGCGGTGTGTAAATCATAAAATGAATGTGTTGTGTAAATAACTGATAAGGTAAATAACTCACAATGTAAATAACTCAAAATGTGAATGCGATGTGTAAATCATAATGCGAATTCGTTGTGTAAGTAACTCATAAGGTAAAAAACTCATGATGTGAATGCACTGTGTAAATCTATATATCATTGTAAATGATAAATTCATTGTCCAATATCAAGATTATTGATGCATCTATTGCTAAATATTGTTGATAAATAAATTGATAAATTTGTTGACATTTGTTGGGTAAATACAGGGTATTCCGCCTAGAAAGTTGTGGTGTATATTATGTGTAAGTGCCAAGAAAGTCATGGCAAGGAGGCTGGGTAATAATCCAAGTAAAATGTAGAGTAATATGGTAACAAACAATATCGTTATCAAAAATCATAGTAGTAACGCTATCCAAAAACGTAGAGTGTAAATGTCATCCAAAATACATAACAAAATCGTAGACTTATAAAAAACACAGACACAAAAAATGTTGTTGCATAGTAAAACGTAGTGATGTTCTCGCAAAAACAAATTGATTAAAACTATTTGGGAAAAATGATTTAGGAAAAACTATTTCTTCGGAGATTAATCCTTCAAGGATTAATCATTCAAGGTTAAACATTCAAATGCAGAGTTAAATATTTCGAGGAAACATAGAGTTGATCATTCAAGGAAAAACATAGGTAATCATTCCAAAGAAATCTAGAGACGATCAATCAAGAAAATGTAAAGATATTCATTCACAAGGAGGGTGGAAGGATTAGAGATCAATCAGAAAAGAAAAATGCGGAGATGAGCAAGGGACAAGTAGTTGGTATAAGTTTATCCTTCACTTATTATCCATGCATAATAAAGAAGGTCATTTAAATCTATATGTATTTGAACACCATAGTGACGACCATCGATTCATCTCCTGGATGACTGCTTAGGCATGAACTAATAACTTAAGGGGTACTCTTCTTCCCCATGATCCCCCTGAGCCGCAAATGGGCCACACACACATTACCAGAGAACTACTAGCACCCAGCTCTGCTCGCAAGCTCTAGCTACAACTTGTTACTTGAGCTGGGTATCCCAACTACCACAAGAGAAAGTTTAGTCAAGTAAAATTTTAGTAGTGTAATGTTATTCAAAATGATGAGATGCATACTCCTCCTCGTCCATCCTTTTTATAGAGTTTTCAAGTAATTAGTTTCCCAAATTCTCATTAAATTCCTTTTTCAGTTAATTAATTTCGAAAAACCTCCCTCGTACACATGTTACCCATTCCTTAGTTGCACCAGCAAATCAATTTTATTAATTAATTAAATATTCTTCTTTCCCTCACCCACCTAAAATCATTCCTAAAAACACTCCTTGGTGCCCCAATATTCCCTTACACATCTTAAATGACTTACACCTTACTTAATTCCTAGTTGAGTTCATAAATAGCAAGTTCCCAATGAAAGATTCCTTACTACGTTAGACATTCATCTTTTTCTTTATGTTTCCCCTTTTTTTTTATGTTTCCCCTTTTTCCTTAACTTTCTCTCTTCTTCCTTGTTAATTAAAAATGAATTTAGCAAGTGTAGAAAAGAAACAACCATTTATCCCTTTTCCTCTTTAATTAAAATTAAATTAGCACATGTAGATAAAACAACCATTCCCCTTTTTAAAATTTTAATCCTCGATTATAATTTTGACTTTAATAAATTAATTTGAGTTTCTTACCCCCCTTCTTGTTACATATTTATTTATTATTATTATTATTATTATTATTATTACCACATGGTGTTCTTAGACCTAGGTTTTAATTTCTCTAGGCTGGATGACATTTTTATTAGGGAAAATTGTTTTTAAATCTTACTTATCACATATTTCATTTTAAGGCTGACTAGGTTTATTCACTTACCAGTTAAAATCACGACGTGCCTTTCAGGATGCACCACACACTCCAAGGGTGCCACTCGCCTCTTTTCGTTTTCCTTACACGACGTTCCCTTCAGGATGCACTACATGCTCCAAGGGTGCAACTCACCTCTTGACTGACTTTGGTAGACGTCAAACCCCTAGAGTCAATACTTTTCCAAGTGATCTTATGGGAGAATAAGGGCCTCTAAGGAATAAGGCCCATCCATTATTGTGCTACCCTTATAATCATCACGGGTGACTGTCATAGTCTTCCCTGAAAACATCCCGGGTCTTCTCAAACTAGGTAATCGTTAACATACAGTTCGAGCCATGGTGGGAGTGGTAGTAGGTTATGGCAGTGCTCCTACCACACCTCTCCCTCAAAGTATCTGGTTGTAATGTGCGGCCCCTCTACTCCACATATGAGTCTAGTCGGCAAGATATTGTCAACTTGCATCCATCAACGAATCATGTCAGTAATAATAACCAATCATCATAACCTAATCATATGTGCATATGTCACATCAACAACATTCAAACCCAACAGTCCACTCCCTGACTCTATCTGAAGTCCAAGGCTTATCATCGATGCCTCTGCAATCTCAATATCCAATGTAAGGTCTCTATTCCCACAGAGCCTTATAAAACACAAGCTAAAATAAAGATTGAAGAATTTATATCCAATACAATTTAATCATCAACTTATAATCATTTATTATTCAGCATAAATTAAATTTATTAACCTCATGAAACTAATTTTAATTACATCCACATAACACAACAAATTCATGAAAATACATACCTCTGTCTGACGCTACTTCTCCAATCTTCGTCTGTCCTTGCTGCTAGTCTACTCAAACTCTGCCCAAAACCAAATCTTTCCTCCTTGCCAGCTAGGAACAGAGCCTATCTCACTCTCTAGCTCCAGGATCCCGTGAGGATTCCTGGACCCCAAGCCCAAAACTCCCAGCAACCAATGCCCCCTGCAGTAGTCCACCCAAACTCCAAACTAGAAAATACCACAAACAGAAAATACAGTCCCTACTCTCAAAATACTCCCTTTTCCCAAAATTCCAAAAGTCCCTCTCTCGAATGCCACCCACCTTATCCCTCCATTTAATACCTTATCCCTCCATTTAATACCCTATCCTTCCATTGAATGCTTTATCACTTCTTACGTAAAGTTTTCTAATAATAAATTAAAGTTATTAAGCCTTCAATTCATTACCCCAAACATTAAATGTGTTAAATAATCAATTAATTAATTAATCAACATATATATTAAACAATAAATAATTAATTAATATTATTAATAATTAATCATTACTTAACTAATATGCATTAGGACAATTAATTATTTAATTAACTATACTTGACAAACCTTAAGCAACTATTTAACTAGGGTTGTTACATACAATCACCCTTCAGGAAACTTCGTCCCGAAGTTAATTAATTAATCAACATATATATTAAACAATAAATAATTAATTAATATTATTAATAATTAATCATTACTTAACTAATATGCATTAGGACAATTAATTATTTAATTAACTATACTTGACAAACCTTAAGCAACTATTTAACTAGGGTTGTTACATACACTCACCCTTCAGAAAACTTCGTCCCGAAGTTAAAGTATTTTATGAGACACGGGGAAAAGAAACATGGTTTACACATTCGTAACAAATAACCGACATTTATTAGTAAGTAAGCCAAGAAACTCATACATAGTAGTGTACATGTGCAAGAAATACATGTGTAGCTAGTACATACAAGTCATGTTCATGTACTAATATCAGTAACTATCATCTCTATAGTAATTTTCATATGCATCCAATCCATTCAACAAGACTATTCATTTTATAAAAGAAAATAAACCAATCAAATGTTTGTGAAATCCTTTAATTTCAATTATCTAGCTCAACAATGTTATTTAGACAATTGTAGTTTAGTTACATAATTATGAATATTCATATATATATGCATTTTCTTTTCAGAAGGAAAACAATAAGTTCCAACATAAGACAAATCTCCATACACTCTAAACTATTTCTACTCATCCTTCCTCCCTAACTTACTTCCATCTTCCATTCCTATGCTTCCTCTGCTAGACTATCTTGGAGAATCAACTATATTGACCTAACTCCAAATAGAACCCATAAGTGGAAGTGTCACTATCTTGACCAAGCTTCCCCAACAGGCAACTGACAGTCATTATCACACGTCTAGGGGAGCGTGAGCTAACACCGTCCTCCCATGACTTCGGGTTTCGGAGGATGCATGGTGGGAAATGCCTCCACCCCTCCTAACAGGACTAGGGTCCACACCCTACAATGGAATATACAGTGGCACCGTGTTGCTGGGAGTTTTGTCATCATCTATTCCATTTTGGGCAGTCTCACCACCTAAAATCTTTCATTGGTCCACATATCATAGCAATGCATCCAAATCAATATAATTTTACATACAAAGATTCATACCATATTATTTCTCGTTCATTGGTCATGACATCCACTTTCATCGTCATTATCCCTTGGCTATTTCATATCCCATAACCTGCAGATTAGTTTGTAACACAAACTCATACATTTCTATGCATTATCATCATGTAATTGCATACAACCATAATTTCAATTCGGTATGTGCGTACCAACAACTTTAACATCAAAGTTTTCAAGTTAGAAATAGATCTTATAATATCTCATAATTCAATTAACGTTACCCATTCATAGAATTATCATTTACATAATAGATTGCATCATATTCAACATCATTCAAATAACATTTAAACCTTCATAGGATTTACATAATATATCGCATCATATCCATCATTATTCAAATGCATTTAAACATTCATAAAGGTTCATGTGTCTTAAAAGTTCAAGTGTATCATTTAATAGTTTTACTGCGAATAGAAAATAAAGGTGTTTAAGCCTTAGGTAATCCTATCTATCTAAGTTAAAAGGTGGTGTTACATACACCCCACCTTCGAGAAACATATGCTCGAGGTGGTAAAAAAAAGTGAAGGATAAACTTGTTGCAGTGCCTCGACATCCTCCCAAGTAGCAGATCCTGGACTATATTTGTCCCACTAGACCTTAACTTGGTCTACCAGACGGTTCTTTAGCTGCCGGAATCTACGGTCCAATATGTGTAACGGTTCTACCATGAGAGTTCCCGCATCCGATACCTTCAATTCCTTCCAATTTAGCTTATGTTATTCATCAACAACATAATGACATAGAACAGATACATGAAAAACATTATGAGTTTTATGCAAGTCGGGTGGTAGTATGAGACGATAGGCAATGGGTCCAATTTTCTCTTGGATTTTGAATGGTCCTATAAATCAAGGTGACAAATTTGTCCCCTCTCCGAACCATATGGTACTCTTATTAGGCTTGATACGAATGAAAACCTGGTCTCCCACTTCATAACTTCGGTTGGTCTCGTGTGCATCTGCATAACTTTTTTGTCTATCCTGTGCTTCCTTTAGTCTCTACTTAATCTGAATCACCTATTCCTCCATCTCTTGAATCAATTATGGCCCAACTATTACTTAGTCTTCTAATATATCCCAACCCAACGACATTCTGCATGGCCTTCCATACAGAGCTTATTAGGGTGGCATTCTGATGGAGCTATGAAAACTGTTATTGTAGGCGAACTCTACCAAAGGTAGGTACTTCTCCAAATGGGTTTGACTATCCATGACATACATCCTGAGCATGTCTTCCATGACTTGATTTACTCTCTTAGTTTTTCCATCTGTTTTAGGATGATAGGCTGTGCTTAAGTTCAATTGAGTCCCCAATGCTAACTGCAAACTTGTCCAAAACCTAGAAGTGAATCTGGAGTCCCTATCTGAAATGATCTTCTTAGGTATCCCATGCAAATGGATAACCCCACTTACAAACACACGTGCCACATTAGTGTCATCATAAGTGTCTCTAACCAGAATAAAATGAGCACTCTTGGTTAACTTATCAACTATCACAAGAATGTCATTGTGTCTATGAGATGTGAGCGGCAACCCCACAACAAAATCCATAGAGATGACTTCCCACTTGGACATAGGGACATCATGTGGTTCTAGGAGGCCTGTCAGGTGGTGGTGGTCGGCTTTCACTTGTTGACACTCTAGGAACTTAGCGACGAAATGGACCACATCACGCCTCATGCCTACCCAGAAGAAGAGCTTTCCGATGTCTGCATACATCTTATTCACACCCGAATGTGCACAATAAAGTGCTTTATGGGCTTCCTTCAGTATGATGCTTCAAATATCCCCATCTTCAGGGATGTACATCCTTCCCTGATATCTCAATAGTCCATCTTCTTCCAGACTATATCCTTCATACTTTGGATCTAATTTCCTTCCACTCTGGAGGTTTGAAGTAACTTCTAAATAAAAATTGTCTCCTTGAAGTTGCGCCAACACATGTTCCCTCAGATTGACCTTTAAGGGTACCAGGGAGAAGACATGTGGTCTCCTGCTCAAGGCATCTGAGACCACATTTTCCTTTCCTTTGATGTATGAAATACCAAAATCGTAGTCACAAATAAACTCACTCCATCGCCTTTGCCTGGCATTCAGATCCCTTTGAGTGAAGAGATGTTTTAAACTTTGATGGTCTGTTTTGAGCTCAAAGTTTCGCCCCACAAGATAGTGCCTCCAAAGTTTCAGAGCTAGCATTACAGCTGCCAACTCTAAATCATGAGTAGTGTAAAGCTCTTCGTGTTTCTTCAACTTCCTTGATGCATAAGCTATCACTCCTCCATCCTGCATTAGCATGACCCCCAACCCTTGCTTTGAGGCATCTGTACAGACTATGAATTCCTTTTCCATATACGTCACTCGTAGAATTGGTGCACTAGTTAGTAATCTCTTAAGATCGATGAATGCACTATCAGATTATTTTGTCCATTCATACATGACCCCCTTGCCCTACAAAGTGGTGATGGGTTTCGCTATTTTTGAGAATCCTTCCACAAATATCCGATAATAACCTACTAGCCCCATGAAGCTTCTCACCTCATGGGCATTTTCCCGAACATGGTGTTGTCTTTTGGTTATTTTCCCGTTGTTCACATGGGCTTGTCGTGGTAAATTGACATTAAAGAACGTGGCCGGATGCGACTCTCTTTATGTTTTTCTGTCTTTTATAGATATATATAAAAGACGGCCTTAGGAACGAACACCTTTCCCTGACTAATGAGAATATTGAAATTCTACCTAATTTCCCTCATTTCCCACCCATTCTGCTATTAAGAGCTTCCTTGAAACAATTTGTATGTGAGATCTCAGTAACCAGATTTCTTGGAATCTAAAGTAAAGTTGGAGCTAAAGAATTCACAAAAAGAATCCAGGGATTTGCTGAAGTTTGTGTGCTCTCTTGCAAACCTGATGCAGGGGTAAATGGWSCTTGGCTATAAACCTTTCTCTCTAGATTTAAATCACTCCAAGAATCAGCACTTTCAAAAGGGCCTGAGGATTCTAAGGACTCTGAGATCTCATAAATTACTGCACTCTGGCATTGAGTATCCTCTTTCATATCAAGTCTGTTTCTTGCCCTCCTACTTACATCATCCAGTGTCTCAAATATCCTTTGACATAGTTTCTCCAGATTAGAAGCGCCCTCAGATTGTTTTCTTTTGTGGTCTTGACTTCTATTCTTCCTCAAATTGGTTCCCTTCAGAGCAGTAGTCGAAGTTCTAGACACTGAAGAATATTGCTGCATCATTTGGTCATCTTTTCTTCAACAAAGGCATCGACCTTATGAACAATTGACTCTACCCAGGTGTCTGGGATGATGTCAAATATCCCCCTTGCATGGTTAGTTTGTATTTCTTCAAGACTTGAAGGTGCCTTTCTACTTTGGGAATAGATGGATTTTGTGGATGAAGAGTTTGGTGCCAGTATTTAACATGAAGACATGGAGTTTGGTGTCAGTATTTAACATGGAGTTTGTGGATGAAGAGTTTGGTGTCAGTATTTAAGAGGTATGTGTAGTTGTACTTAGAAATTCGGATCCACTGTTAGATATAGAGCGCTCTCAAGCACATTTTGAATCAGTCTTTGCAAGTTCCTAGGACGCAAGAAGTATTTTTCCATGGGGAATATAGAATTGATTCAATGAGTGGTTATAACTTCTTAGATGGTGTATTCAAAATTAAAAATAAAATAAACAAGATTGTATTCCCCTTGGTCTGATTTGTCTTATAGATGTAATGTTGGGCACTACATGTGGTACATTCTCAGCGAACTGCTACATGTCTCTAATGAATCGTCGCATGTTACCTGTAGATTCTCTTTCGAAACATTACAGAGCTCTTGAACGATTAACATATCATTTTTCTGGAAAACGATGCGATGCATCACATAAAGCTGTAGGCTAAACATTATAAGAAATTAAGGTTTTTTCTAGGGATATTTGTCTCAAATCAGGTTAGAAATTGTTGGATTTGTAGATTTCAGTATTTTTTTTTTTGTATAATCAGAGTGTTTCAGTTGTTAGAAATTGTTGGATTCTTAGATTCCAGTGATTATTTCTGTATAATAAAAGTGTCTCAGATATTTTGCAGCATACTGAATCTATTTCTGCATTCAAAAATAAATTTTGAATAACAATTGAATCTATTTCTACATTTAAAAATGGATTTTAAACAATAAAAAATAATAATTAGTATAACACCTTAACATTTAAATAACAGCTAAACAAAAAATAAAACATCTAAACAACAGCTAAACAAAAAAATAAAACATCTAAACAACACCTCAGTGAAATTTCATTTCCAAATTCCGTCTTCGCAAAAGCACACATCGATTCAAAGTCGTCCATATTTCATGAATTTAAAGTTACGAATGTGAAACCAAAAATTAAAATTAAAATCATTGAAACCAAAATAATAAAGTTAAAGCTATTGAAACAAAAACAACGTCAGAACAGATATGATCAAAGTATAATTTCCACGCACTGTAATCGTAACGTGATTGTACATTTAGTTATGTACACAGTCCATACAACTATAATTTCCTTCTTTCATATGTCCATGTTTCCCTGTCAAAGAAAAACAACATAAATCCATCTTCGCACCAGGATTAAGCTTAAACTGGAAAGAATATAAGTAAAACTTCTTACGTACTGGTTTAATGTTAGTTTTTTTTTTTCTTTTTAACACATGATATGAAACTCTCTCCAGAAGTAAGGTCATAAGAACCCCAATCAGTTACAATGGAGTTGTTTCACCACTTTAAAAAGGCTGAATAAATAACACCCTCAGTATATTTATTAGAATTACTAACGCATTTCATCAAGGCAGTTCTAATTCGTTGAGTGTTTAAAATAGATAAATAGATAAATAAAAGATTTTTGTTAGTTGAATCTTTAAAATAGATAAATAGATAAATAAAAGCTTTTTGTTAAGTTTTTTCGGAGACATCTGATATGAAGATAAGTTGAACGTTTGACACATGTAATGTGAAGATCTGTCAACTTTAATGTAGGGTTATAAAATTAGAATTATGGAGGATATTTTTTTAAATTATGATAAATTAAATAAGTAGTATTTTTTGGATGATTAATTATGTTTTGAGTAGAAGTTTTTCTCAAATTTACAGAAAAAGTAAAGTTGGGAGCAGCAATAATATATATTAAAAAAATACAAAAAATATTTTAGATTATGATAGTTGAGATTACAATGTTTAGAGATATTGATACTTTTTAAATCTTATTTCAATAAAATTGAAGGTCTATAGAAAATATTCATATCCATATCTAAAATAAACTTTAATATCCATAAATATTTCATTATAAAATGAGAAACAAAATTGAAAATACATATATACAATTTTAACATCTTTTTAAAATAAAACTTTACATATATAAACTTTAAACATCTTTGTAAATTTGAAACATTATTGTTTTTTTATTGGAAAAAACAAAATAGTACTACTCTTCTAATATGAAAATACAATAAAAGTCAGTGATATGGTTGGTTGATATCAACTACAGAGTGGAGCAAATGTTTGTCGTAAATAGGTACTTTAGTTTTAGTTTTATAGTGATATTTTGAATAAATATAATGAAAATATTTGTAAGAAATTATGTATTTGTAACAATGGAATAAATATATAATTACATTATATATATTTGGAATTAATTATGTATTTACATTTTAATTTAATATAATTCTAATTTAAAGCTCTTGTTTTAGGAAACTGTTTCCCAGGCTCCCATTTCTTTGATGTTGAAGCTCCCAAAAAGCTCCCAAGTTCCTAAAAGAGTTCCTAACCAATTGTGGACATTCCCAACCAGTTCCCAAGATGGGAGTCGTTCATGTGCAACTATGATGATTAGTATATTTATTTTAAGGAACTCTAATTATATATATATATATATATATATATAGTAAATAAAAGATCTATATTAATTAAAAAATATAAAAATCAAACATATGCTTAAGGACCTCGCGTATGTCCTCCCAAAATTGGAAACCTCCTAGAATTGGAAACCAGAAGGAGACCGAGTTCCAGATAAAAATAAAATACGTCGATGACTATTCTATTTTCAGAAACCGAAATTTTCAAGTGACCTAAGATATTACAAAACTGGCCTAAAGGCTTGTAAAGTTTAGTATTTATTACAACAGAAAAAAGTAAATATGAAACAAAATAAATTCATACACAAAAATTGATGTTGTTTCCATCGGCTGGAGGAGGTTGAGGCCAAGCCATAGTGATGATGAAGGGTTGGGAGTGGTTGGGGCAGCGCCGATTGAGAGGATCATTTGAAAGAGAATCAAAGAGCACATCCAACATGTGACTAAGTATTTCCTGATGAAAGAGTTGATCCACAATGTCACAACACATATCAAATATTAGTTGTAGTTGTTCTGTTAAGAAGACACGAAGGGGATCTACGTCACACTACGCAGGCTCTTCCGGTGGAGTCATGGTGTCCTATCATAGGAAGATATTTATTCAATGTCTATGGGAACCACCTCCTCGATAACAATGCAACCCCATTGTTTTTTTGACAACTGGACTAGAGGACGGAAACCCTCCAGAGTTGAAGAGATCAAAGAAATTTGAGTATCCATAGGAGACAACACTGATGGTTTGAGAGTAACCTGGGTAAGAATAGGGGGGAATTATTTCTCAACTAGAAATAGCTCCCAAGCATCTTCATCTCAATCATGAACAACAGGAGGAAATTCAACAGAGGGAGAAGGAAAGTTAGGGGCTAGTTGGGCACTTAGAGAAGATGGAGAAGGATGATTACAATTGGCCAGATAGCGGTAACATTCTAGGCCACACTTGGGCTTGGAACACTTCCTAGGCATGGAGGAAAAGAGGATACTAGAGAACCAGAGGGAGGGGAGAAAACAAACTAGGAGGCGAGTAAATAGGAGCCATGCCAGGAAAGGAGCATGAACATGAAACAAGAAAAAGATAAGATACAAGAAATGAACCAAAAACAAGTGTGCAGTGATATTACATATCGAAGACATATAACAAACAAGTGTGCAGTGATATTACATATTCAGGCCATATAAGTTTCCATTAGACCTAAATTGACAATAATCATCTCCATGGTACCTTCACAAATAAAGTTCATAATAATCTTAGTATAATAACCTTAGTATTTTATTATAGTGATATCATTATCATTCATTCACCTACCTGAGCCACACCAAACCATCACAGGAATTGAACCTTGCCCAATGGTGAAAATGTTCTACTTTTTCACCATTGGATCGAACCCCTTTGGGCTAAAAAAATTAAAGGAAATGGGAGTGGGATTTGGTCCACTTATTTGTGCAAGGGTTACGATATCATTTTTAATATAATATCTCTGGGTGCAACCACAAGTTTGACCACTTCCTCTCTTTTCACTATCGGATCCAAGTGCAAGGGTTTCCTCTGTTTTCACCATTGGATCCAAGTGCAAGGGTCATGATATCATTTTTAATATAATATCCCTAGGTTGTAACATCCCTCTCTAGCACACTGAGCAAACTTATTCTTTGAGGACACTTGCTCGCAAGTGATCTGGATTATTATGCTATTAAAACTTTTGATTTTGGTTATGAGGCATTATGGGTTGATGACATGCTGTTTTACTACATTGACATTGACAGGTTCTATTGACTTGGTTTTACTAAGTATGTAGGATTTTGGACCTCGAGGATGTAGAGGCATCGATGGAACCCCTTGGACTCTATATTGAGTCAGGGAGTGTACCATTGGGGTTTGATTGTTTTACTATGATATTAGTGCATCTGATTAGATGATATGATATGGATATTTTCTAACATGATTTGTTGATGATGTAGGCTGACGATAGCTTTCCAACCAGACTCACATGTGGAGTAAAGGGGTCATCAATGACTTCCAGAGATGTTGAGGGAAAGGTGGGGACAACAGCCTTGCCACGACCTACTAACACTCCCGCCGTGGCTCAAATTGTAGGTTAACAATTACCTAGTTTGAGAGGACCCACGATGCCATGAGGGAAGACTGCGACAGTCACTCACAATGATTCTAAGGGGCGTGCAATAAGGCGGGGGCCTTATTCCTTAGAGGCCCTTAGTCTCCCATGAGTTCACCTAGTGAAGTGTTGACTCCAGGGGTTATTCATGTCTACCAAGTCAGTCAAGAGGTGAGTGGCACCCTTGGACCACCTAGTGTGTCCTGAAGGGCACATCGCGCAAGGGAAGAGATGAGGTGAGTGGCACCCTTGGAGAACCTAGTGTGTCCTAAAGGGCACGTCGCGTTGTTGATGATAGAGTGATTAACTTAGGTGGCCCTAAGATGAATAACATGTTTAGTACTTTTTAAAACAATTTTCCTAATTAAGTGTCTCCCAATACGCAATTTAAGGCCTAAGTCTAAATTACGCTAGTGCTAAAATTTTGTCTTCTAAAAAAATAAATATAATAATAATAATAAAATAATAAAAATAAAAAAACAACTTAAATAATAATTATGATCTTCATTAAATCTTGTAACATGAAGGGGGTAAGAAAT
>JASDQU010100395.1:294551-311980 GCA_032191745.1 Picea mariana
GTAAGAATTGATTTATCTATGTAGTTGTTTGTGTATTCATTCTTTAATATATTAGGGAGGTTGGGAGGTTCTTAGGAGGACTGTTGTCCTCAAAGATTCAAGTGGGAGCTTGAACACAGGAAGTTGTAACTTCCATCTAGTTGTAGCCAGAGAAACCAGGGTGGCAGGGTGGTGTAAGGGAGAGCAAGTGTTCTCTATTATGTAGGTTGGAGCCTGTGTAATTGGAAGTTGGTGCTTCCATCCAGTGGGTGCTGGAACATATAGGGAGTTGGTGCTTCCTTCTAGTGGGTGCTAGAGAAACCAAAGAGTTGGTGCTCTCAAACAAGTTGCAGCTTGTAAAACAGAGGTAGCAACCTCACATTGAGTTGGTGCTCAATTGTAGATGATGTACAGAACTTAAAAGACTACCTATCATTTCGAAGAAGAAGAGGTTTTCTCCCTTTATGGGTTTCCTCATGAAAATATATCTTTGTGTATAACTTATGTGTGAATGATGCTCTTTACTTTTACTGTCCATATGTTGTATACTGTTGATGATCACTTCAATAAAAGATTAATAATATTTTAATAGACTTTAAATTGTTTAAGCTCAAATTACAATTGATTCACCCCCCCCCTCAGTTGTCTTAGTAATTTCAACACTAGGGGAGGAGGTACGACACCTCTAGTAGAATCCATGCTAGAGGGGTATAACCCCCAATGAGAAGAACAAGTCATTGCACAGAAGAATATTTCAGTGGGGGATGTGGTTGGGTTGATGAGGTTCTTTCAGATCATGTCATAGGCCTAGATTAGCTGACTATATAGAGATGAGGCCAGGGTGCCTGTACCCCGTGAGAGTCCACAACATGCCCCAACTAGCAGTGGTAGTATTCACAAAGAAATCGATCAGGTCATGTTTCCCGAGGTCATGGGTTCCACAGACAACGTATCCGTTGAGGCATGGTTGGAGAACATGGCGATGTGATTCACACTTCGCGACTACACCTCCAACATGAAATTTTGCATGGCGTCCTTTTAGCTGAAGTAGATTTCCCTTCTATGGTGGAAGAGGCTCCTACCACAACTGAATATGGCCATCGAAAACATGTCATGGGAACTACTCAAGGAGTAGTTTCAAGAGAGGTATTTTTCATAGGAATTCATTGAGAACTAGCTCAATGAGTTCAATGCCTTATGATAGGGTGGTTGTATGGTGCCCAAGTATGGGGCTCTATTCATGGAGCTTCTTAGGTATGATCCACATATGAACACCCAGAAGCTAAAGTTCAAAACTTTTGTGTTCGGCCTTAACAACAATGTTTCTGCGAAGGTGAGGATCATAATGCCTCAACTATTGCATAATGTCGTCTAGAAGGCCCTCATAGATGAGGAAGAACTGATCAACAGGGGTCAGGGTAGGACTCCTACAAGACTGACAGGAAAAGAGACATATAGTGCACAACAACATCAGACTCTAGCTACACATCCATTAGGGTATTGAGACATGCCAAGAGGATCCACATTCGCAATGCTATGACGACCGACTGCTTAGCAACAAACTCCCTACAAAGAACAATAACACTAGCAACAATGTCATCCCCAGCAACAACAATTTAGGCCTGTTCAATAGAACATACCCAGGTTTCAGGCTGGTAGGTCGAAAAATTCTACTTCAGGGACCAGGAGTACTAGGTTGAAGACCAAATGTTGGACTTCTGGAGAGCCAGATTACCAGGGAGATTTTTCGGTTGAGAGGGCAAGAGTAACCGGGTCAGCCACACACACTATAGTTGGATATTTGGGTAAGGCCCACCGAATTTATGCAGTGTTGAATCACTGCCAGGAAGAGCACCAATCCACTGTGATTGAGATGACAAATACCATTGTCGACCAAAATTTTAGTATTTTGATAGATCCCGATGCTATAGAGAAATTTATTTCTATTGCAGCGCTGAAAAGAATTAATGTAAAGGAAATTGAGCAGGACGAGTTTAGGTATGTGGAAATGGATTCAAGTGCCAAATAAAAGGTTGGAGGAATGTTTTTTTGTTGTCATGCATTAGCTTGGGATATTTTATAACTAATTCCAACCTTTATGTCACGATCTTAGGATCTTATGACGTCGTGATCGGTATGGACTTGTTGGAATCACATGATGCAATACTCAAATGTAATATGAAACAATTGAGTTTGATCGATGATGATGGATAGATACGAGTGCTTTTAGGAAGAAACCGAGGAGTTTCCTTAAGGTTCATTTCTTCCCTACAACTACAGAAGAGCATGCGCAAAGGATGCAAGCTACATGCAATATTAGTGCTAAACCACAAGGGCATGGAGGAAGGATTAGAAAACCTTCTGGTAGTGCAAGAGTTTGTGGCTGTGTTCCCAAAAGAGTTACCAGGTTTGTCGCTTGAAAGAGAGATGGATTTTACCATCGACTTTAAACATGGAACTGAACCGATAGAAAGAATGCCTTATCGTATGTCGACACCTGAGTTATAGGAGTTGAAAGTGAACTAAAGGAGATTTTGGACCTAGGACTCATATGCCCAAGTGTGTCACCTTGGGATACACCTGTTGTTTTCATAAGAAAGAAGGATGGGTCGTGGAGACTATGTATTGACTACCATCAATTGAACAAGGAAATAATCAAGAACCAATATCCATTGCCAAGAATAGATGATGTGTTTTATCAAATGAAAGGCATGATTGTGTTTTCAAAGATCGACTTGAGATCAAGATATCATGAGTTGCAAATCAAGGAGGAAGACATTCCTAAGACCACATTCAAGATGATTTTTGGACATTATAAGTTTATCGTTTTACCATTTGGACTGACAAACGCCCCGGGGGTATTCATGAGCTTGATGAATGGGGTGTTCCACAAATACTTGGAAACATTTTTTCAAGTATTCATTGACAACATATTGATATATTCTCGGATGACAGACAAACATGATGAACATTTTATTTTGGTACTACAATGTTTAACAGGAAACAAATTTTACGGGAAACTGTCGAAATGCTCTTTTTATCAATCGAGGATTCATTACTTAGGGCATGTTATCTTCGGTGAAGGAATCATTGTGGATCCAATGAAGGTAGAGGCTATTATGGAATGGCTTGCATTGATGAACGTACTATAAGTATGTAGCTTTATGGGATTAGCAGCATATTATCGACGGTTCATCAAATGTTTTTTTGAAAATAAAAAATCCGATCACAAAACTGCAAGAAAGAAACAAGAAGTTTGTATGGAATGATAAATGTGCGGAAGCATTTCGAAGGCGCAAGGAGATATTGATGACAAGAGTGATACTAAAAGTCCCTGACATGGAAGAGGACTTCCTTGTATGCACAGACACATCCAAGGAAGGCTTAAGTAGAGTCTTGATGAAAGACAGTCGAGTGATGGCTTACATCTCAATTAAATTAACAAAGCATGAGGAGAAATATGTGACTCATGATTTGGAGTTATTTTCCATTGTGTATGCCCTGAGAATTGGAGATACTACCTGATCGGATGAAATTTCGAACTAAAAACAAACCACTTGGTTTGAAGCACATTTTTACGCAAAGTGACTTGAGCGTGCGATAAAGGCATTGGTCAAAATTGCTTAGCGAATACGATTTTGAGATTACTTACATAAAAGGAACAATGAACTTAGTGGTAGATGCATTGAGTCAAAGACCACACATATTTTTGGTGATACTTATTCAAATGAATCTTCGAGAAAATATTATAACTGTACAGTTTGACGATGAGTGGTATAAAGAGGTTAAGGAAAATATCGGACAAGACACCTTGTTGGTACGAAAGTTTGATGGACATGTATTGGAAAATGACAGATTTATGAGGTATAATAACAGGATTTACGTACCTTCTAATGACAAATTGAGAAGTTTGATCTTAAGAAAAGCTCATAGAGTAGTGTATATGGATAATCTAGGAGTCACGGAGATGAGGGCATACCTTAAGTCCTTATTCTTCTAGAAAGGAATGAAGATGGAAATAGTTAGCTACATGGCGAGGTGTCTAGAATGTCAGCAAGTGAAGGATGAAAATAGACATCTGGCAGGATTACACGTTGTTCCATAATCAAAATGGGAGGTGATTTCGATGGACTTTATTGTTGGATTTTCATTGATGGCAAGGAGGCATGACTCAATTTTCTTGGTAGTTGACACTCTGATGAAGAGTGCACATTTTATTCCTATGCGCATGACATATCAGGCACCAGACATAGCTAGAGTTTTTATCAGCGAGATTCTGAGATTACATGGCATGCCTAAAAGGATCATATCTGATATAGGATTAGTGTTTATAGGACGTTTTTGGACCAATTTCCAAGAGGCCTTGGGGACACAGCTAAACTTTAGTACAACATATCACACTGAAACAGATGGGAAGACAGAAAGAACGAACCAAATTTTGGAAGATATGTTTTGTATGTACATGATGGACTAACTAAAGCATTGGCAAGATTTCTTGCCACTGGTAAAGTTTGCGTACAAGAAAAACTATCAAAGTGACATTAAGATGGCACCATTTGAGTTTCTTTACGGGTGACCGTGTTGGACACCATTGATTTGGGGTCGAATTGAGGATAGGGTCTTTGTAGGACTAGAAGCGATCAAGGAAATGGAAGAACAAATGTAAATGATAAGACAAAGGATTAAAGAAATGCAAGATAGACAGAATATTTATGTCGATGCACATTGTGTTGACCATAATTATGAAGTTGGCGACCCTATTTTCTTGAGATTGAAACAACACAAGAGCTCAATTAAGTTTGGAAAGGGTGCTAAACTCTCTCTAAGGTTTGTGGGACCTTTCGAAGTTATGGAAAAGAAAGGGTCTGTGGCCTATCGACTAAACTTTCCTGATTCCTTGAGGTGTATCCATGATGTTTTTCATGTATCTAATTTGAGACATTATGTTAGTGATCCTACACATGTGATTGAAATGAGTTCCTTGTAGGTGTCAGATGAGGTTGCACTCACAGCGGAGCCAATCTACATTCTATACCATCGTATTCAACAACTACAACATCGAATAGTCGATCAGATCAAGGTCCAGTGGGACAATTATAGTCCACACTCAGCTACCTAGGAGGACACATATGATATGCACCAACAATTTCTATATCTATTTGATAGTTAGACATATAGATCTTGTCAACTACTTTATTTACTGCATTTTATATACGGTACAACTTTAGGATGAAGTTTAAAACAATAGGGGGTGTATGTAACATCCTACTCTTGTGACCACATGTTATTGACTTATTCTTTGAGGATGCCTACATGCAGGTGATATGGTTATAGTGCATGGTTATTATTTCTCTTATGGATATTTATGATGATATTTATGGATTATGGTTTTATGTTATTTATTATATGCATATCGACATAAGCTATTGATGATTTTTCCTTCTATGTGTAGGAAACTTGGCAGATTTGGATTCTGATGGCATGAATGAACCTCCTTGGACTCTGGATTGAGTCATAGAGTGGATTGTATTGGTTTGGGTATTTCATTCATGCATATGTGACATATGATTGATTATATTATGATGTTGTTTATGAATCATCGACAATGTTTCATTGATGGATGTAGGTTGACGATTGCTTGCTAATATGAATGACATAAGGAGTGAAGGGTTCATGCACATAGACCATATATTGAGGGAGAGGTGTGGAAACATCCTTGTCAAAGCCTACTAGCACTCCCATTGTGGCTCGAATTGTATCTTAACGATTACCTAGTTTGATAGGTCCACGATGTTGTGATGGGAGACTGTGACAGTCACTCATAGATATTTCTAAGAGGTGCACTGTAACATCCCTCTCTGGTGCACTGAGAAAACTTATTCTTTGAGGACACTTGCTTGCAAGTGATCTAGACTATTATGATATTAAAACATTTGTCCTTGATTATGATGCGTTATGGTAGATGACATGATGTTTTACTACATTGACATAGACAGGTGCTATTGACTCGGTTTTACTGAGTGTGAAGGGTTTTGGACCTTGAGGATGCAGAGGCATCGATGGAACCCCTTGGACTCCAGATCGAGTCAGGGAGTGTGCTATTAGGGTTGATTGATTTATTGTGATATTAGTACATTTGATTAGATGATATGTTGTGGACATGTTCTGACATGATTTTTTGATGATGCAGGCTTATGATAGCTTGCCGACCAGACTCACATATGGAGTAAAGGGGCCACATATGCGACTACCAGAGAGGTTGAGGGAGAGGTGTGGACAGCAGCCCTGCCACATCCTACTATCACTCCCACCATGGCTAGAACTGTAGGTTAATGATTACCTAGTTCGAGAGGACCCACGATGCCGCAAGGGCAGACTACGACAGTTGCTCATGATGATTATAAAGGGCGCGCAATAAGGTGGGGGCCTTATTCCTTAGAATCCCTTAGTCTCCCACAAGTTCACCTGGCGGAGTGTTGACTCCAGGGGTTATTGATGTCTACCAATCATTCAAGAGGAAAGTGGCACCCTTGGAGCACGTGGTGCATCCTGAAGGGCACATCGCGCAAAAGAAACAAAAGAAGTGAGTGGCACACTTGGAGCACGTGGTGCATCCTGAAGGGCATGTCATGCAAAAGAAACAAAAGAGGCGAGTGGAACCCTTGGATCACGTAGTGCATCCATTAGGGAACGTCGTGTTAATGATGATAAAGGAATGAAACTAGATGGTCGTAAGACAATCAACACTTTAATAAATTCTAAAAAATATCCCTTAATTAAATGTCGCCTAGTTCAGAATCTAAGTCCTAAGTCTAAAAACTTTTCTAAGGGTAAGATTTTGTCTACCCTTGAGAAAATATCTATTTAAAATTATAATAATAAAGTTTAAAATAAAAACCCCTTACGTAATAATTTGGTCTTCGTAAATTTTGGGGTAAAATTAAGTGAGTAAGAAATTAAATAAAATCGGTGGATATCAAAGGTAAAGAAGAACTTAATTATTTAACTTGTGAAAGTGTAAAAATATATTAAATTAATAATAAAAGGAAAAGAAGGTAAATTGCGCAATTGTTATTTTGGCTCTAATAAAAAGGGGAAAGAAGGAAATATAAAATTTAGGAAATTAGGGAATGGAGGTAACATAATAAGGGAAAGAGGGGAACTTATGGTAAAAAGTGAGGTCAACTTAGTAAAGAATCTGCAATTAAGAATGTTCTAAATTGAACTAAATTAGCAACTTCATTTTAGGGAAAGTATTTAAAACCTGTAAGGGAATCTAGGGACACCTAGGAGTAAATTTAGGAGTAACTTTAGGTGGGTGAGGGAAATGAGACAAATATTAAATCAAAGAAAATAATTGTTGGAGGAAAGTGGGGGATGGATGACACATGTACGAAGGAGAATTATTAGAAGATTTTTACTAAAACTTAAATTAAATGAGATTTAGGGAATGTTTGGAAGCTCTAAAACTCTATAAAAGAAGGGGAGGAGAAGGAAGATGAGGATCGACTGTTAGAATAATGTTACACTGTCAGATTAGTGACTCGACTAATTTACTTGTGAGGAGTTGGGATTTCCTAGCTCGGATAGGAGTGGTGGCTCGGCCTTGCGAGGTGAGCTGGGAGCTAGACGTACCATCTAGATAGTGTGTGGCCCCTTTGCATCTTGGGGGGATAAGGGGAAAGTAGAGTACCCCTAGCGCTGGCTAGGAGGTACTGGTGAGGTTTTGACGATCGACGAGCGGGAGCGGCACAGAGCGCGGGACGTCATTCGAAGAAGGCGATAAGGAAACAGTATGATTTTTATTTTGGTAGAATAGAATGCATTATAACTTACACTGGGATCGGAATATCATTTGTAAATGGAATGAATGAATATTTCTATTTATTTACTCAGTGATTAAAATTGTAAATGTTGTAGCTGTTTTTTTATTTAAACCTCTCATGTGACAAAGTATTATTTTTTCCCACCCTCTTATGTTTGGCGGATACTCCAATTGGGCTTTGAACCCCAGTGGCTTCAATTGATACTTCTAGTTCCCAATCCCATGTGCAATTTGTTACATGGGTTTCTGCAGACTGCAGCTCTAATAATTACAACCCTTTACAATTGTATTCAATCTTGACTCTTTGAGTTCTTCTGGTTTCATCAGAGTTTAGGGTAGTGAAATGATTTCATCTGACTTTATGAAATTAAATATGTATATCATACTTGCATGATTGTAAGTTGTTCCAGAAGTTCATATAGTTTATCTCAAATTCAATTGAATTTGTATCAATTACATCCAGATCAAGGAACTATTATGTAAATGTTGGGTAGATCTATAAGGAGATTTTGCTGTCTGGCAACGAAAATTTTTGTGGACTCGTAACAAAGAAATTTAGTAGATAATAACAGTCTGCGGGCGATGTAGAGGCAACCATTTTTGTTATGCACAGTTAGTCTTATGTTCTGTTCAAACTTGTTCCCAGAAATTCGACCAAGAAATCCTATTCTCGTTCCGTTCCCATTTTGCGTCTGGTTCGCATTTCTAGTTGCCAACCTTCCTTGGATCTATGCGATCTACAAATGTGCCTTACATTTGTTTTGTCTTTTTTTTTTCTATCTGCATTTCCCCGCGTTTCAGTGGAGGAAACCCACTCGATTCATCACCCGTCTCTTTGTTTTTTCTTGTTTGTAATCTCTGCATTTTTTTGGTTTGAGATTCTTTGAGATTTAGTGGAGGATACCCACGATTTTCGACCACATATCTCTGCATTTTTTTTGGTTTGATATTCTTTGTGATTTGGTGGAGGATACCCATGAATTCCGACCACATATCTCTGCATTTTTTTGCTTTGAGATTCTTTGCGATTGGGTGGAGGATACCCACGAATTTCGACCACATATCTCTGCTTTTTTGGTTTGTAACTCTCTGCGATATGGTGGAGGGTACCCACACAATCTTCGACCACATAATCTCTGCATCTGCATTGATTGGTAGAGCCAACATTGGTTCATGCACTACTGGGACAATGAATTAATTTATGTTTTGCCACATTTAATTTCTGCATTTCAGTAAAATTCGAGAGTCTATGAGGTACCCACGAGTTGATTCTGGTTTACTGAAATTTCGCCTCATTGTTAACTATTGATTAATTCTTGTTTCCTGATTTTTTTTTCCACACCGATAGTTGCCAGCTGATTACTTCCTGAGTTTACCCTCGCCAGAGACCTTGTACCTTAGTTAAAACCTTTACTTGTATTCTTTTCAAATTGATATTAGTGTAGTATTATTTCAACACTATTGTACCTTAGTTGAAATCACTTGTATTATTTTCAAATTGATCCTCTTTGTAACGGAATTTAGTTGAATATCTGTTTACTAAATCTTGACTTGTGTTTGTTCCAATTTGATCATCTTGTAATGAAATCGAAATCTAGTTGAATATCATATTTGACTAAATTGTTCTTTAGAATCATTTCAATGAAAAACTCTGAATGTAAACAAGTTTGTGTATGTCAATATTTTTACTTTTACCTTGCATGTAAGGTTGAAACTAATGTTTTAAAAATTTAAACCTTTCTTAATTGCAATTATTCAATAACATATTAAGTCTACTTTCTAAACTACTTCAATTTTTATTGTTCAAATGGGATAAACGGAATAACGAGATGATATGGTTCACTAAGGCCTTTGCCTTAAAATAGATAACCAGTTTATTTTCTATATAAATGGTTTTATTATTGTTTTGTTCATTACTTCAATTGCCATAATAGTTTCCAAAGTCTTATAATTTGATTATATGTTTTACCTTCAATACAATACTGTAATAGTAGTCATGAGTTAGGAATGACGCACTATCGTAAAATGCTAGTTGGAAGAATGTCATATTAAAGTTGGGGTGCATATTCACCTTGATAGAACTGGATGCATTTAATGTCCATTGCTAAATGGATTAGTTATAATTTTAGTCATTCTAGTTGGCATACTATTGATGTCACTTATGTTTCAACCCTTGGAAAAGTTCCTACTGGCTTAATTGATTCTATATACTGTTGATACGAATGGCACCTTGAAGTATAGTAGATGACTACCTTTGCATCTTGATTTGAAATAAAGTTGTTTTCTTTTCGCTCGCACTTATGTCGTTTCATGATGGATTTCGTAATCAAATTCTCTTGCACCATGGAATTCTTTTGATGTGTGTTGGTTTATATCGCGCAACGATTGTCATTTTTGTTTGTTGATTTAGCATATTTAGTTTGGTCTGATTGGTGTTAGTGGGATGTAGACACCTCCATGTTCCTTAGAATAGTCACCAGCCCTGAGACCTTAAATGGTTAAAATCGATGGGAACCTAGGCTTGAGAATTTCTTATGTGTCTTGGAGGTCCTAACCATTGCAGGGTAGGACGGGCGGGTAGTCAGTCTTACTTATTGGTATATTGATCATCGTTAAATGCATGCAGTTACTTGAAGTGCGTCTCAGATTGTTCTATTGTGTTCGTCATTGTATGCATCTTGTTCATCGTCGAGTGGAGACACAGAGTCGAATGTGTTTATTACCCTTGCACTCACGTGCACACACCATATAAAAAGAAAAAAATGCACTTGTTGTATGAGGCTTGTCGATGTAACGAGGAGGTTCGTATGTTAATGATTACCTAGTTCGATAGGTCCAAATTGTATGTTAACGATTACCTAGTTTGATAGGTCCATGATGTTGTGAGGGGAGACTGTGACAGTCGCTCATAGATATTTCTAAGGGGTGCACAATAAGGTAGGTCCCTCATTCCTTATAAGCTTGTATTCTCTCACAAGGTCACCCGAATGGAGTACTGACTCCAAGGGTTGGAAAACTACCAAAACTAGTGAAAGGTGAGTGGCACCCTTGGATCAAGGAGTGCATCTTGAAGTGCACATCGTGTAATTAAGATTGAATCAAAGGTGAGTGGCACCCTTGGAGAACGAAGTGCATCTTCAAGGGCACGTCGCATAAATAAAATTTGAGTCAATGAATCTAGGTGGCCTAGAAAACTTGGAGCGAATGTTAAACCTTGTAAAATCTTGAGCACTGGAAAATTAATTAATTAATTAAAAAATGGATTTATTAATCATAATCCGTATAACATTCTAAGCCTTTTCAATTAAAAAATTAATTAACACTAAGTCTAAGTTAGTAAGATGACTAAAAGCTAAATCTATAAATTAAATATGAGGGGATGAAGTAAGTCAATTTAAGAATTCAAGGTAAAAAATAAAAAGCTAAAGATTGATTTTATACACATATGTACAAATAATTAGTAAATTGGAATTGAAGGTAAGAATGGAATAAAGCTAAAGGAATGGGTACCCATAGAAAGGAATCTAGAGTCTAGTTAACCTTAGTCTAACTAGGAGAAGATCCCTATTTTAACTCAACTCAGTTTAATAAAGGTGTCAGTCACTAATTGGAAATAAAATGAATAAAGTGATAACTAGGAGCACTTTTGTCCCCTGGATGAGCCCCGGAATTTCATGTCAGTGTTTAGAAAAAAATCATAGGAAAGAAACAAAAAAAGTGAAGGCCACAATTAAAGAGCACGACGATAGTATTGGATGACCAAAAGGGAATAACATGAACAATCAAAGTGGAGGAACTAAACAGGGAGATATGAAAATGATCCAATTGGTATTGGATTTTCGAAGTAACATCTCAGGCTGAAGAGAAGCATCCTTAGAAAGCACGACTAGAGCCCAAAAACACTTGCAAGGCCTTTGCCTAGGCAGTAGAAGTTGAAGAGTACACGCATATTACATCAAAAATATCATAAAGGTCACGCCATCTAATGGAATCGCCAGAATGGATCAGTGCCCAGGTTAGGATAACCGAGAGGAGGAGATGGTCGATGACAATTTCATCACCACCTAGCATCTGGCCATGAGACTAGATTCACACAACACCATCCTAAGATTCATAATGGAAACCCTGTCTCAACACCGATCCCTGATAAGCCAACCCCAAGACGAGGTTAATTTCTTAATAAGACAAGGTGAAAGACTCGAAGAAGTGCATGGAACCAGAGCCCAGGATGTAGCGGGACAAAGCCAAAGCAAGGAGTTCAGGATAAGAGACGTCCCATTCCTACCAGACCTGAATGTTACCCTGGAAATGCCTCCAAAAGAAGCTCAAGTGCTAGAGGAAAAGAAGTGGGAAGATTGGCCAACAATCCCAAAATTTGGTAATTATGGTTATGTTTAAGTAATCACAGATTGTAAGCAATAACTAGAATAGTTAGTTTTTACTAAATATCAGCAGCAGTTTTTTGGAACAGGTCCATGTAGTAAGCTATCTAAAATACTAGTCGATGGGTCATTGAACCAACACCCCTCTTTGTAATTAGCGACTCCAGTCGTGCTTTTTTATATATAAAAAACATCTTTCAGTTTCTGTAAAAAAAAATAAAAAAAATGTGAAGATTGATTTAATACACATGTGTGCAAAGAATTACCAAATTGGAATTTCAGGTAAGAATGGAATAAATCTAAAGGAATGGGTATGCATAGAAATGAATCTAGAATCTAGTTAACACTAGTCTAACTAGGAGAATATTCATATTTTAACTCAACTCAGTTTTAGAAAGATGTGAGTCATTAATTGGGAATAAAAGGAATAAAGAGAAAACTAGGAGCGATTTAAGGGGCGCCTTTAGGAAGGGTGAGGGACATTGACTTTTATTAAAATAAAATGTGGATTTAATTGTGCAAATTGTGAAAGGGTGACAAGTGTAAGGGGCAGATAATTCTAAATTATTTTAATTAAAAATCAAATTAATTGTGCAAGTGGGGATGAGTTATGGGAGAATTCTATAAAAAAAATGGTTGAGATAAGAAATGGATCATCACTGGTTATGGGTAAGGTTATGATGCATAAATATCAACTAGTTTTACTTGTGAGAGTTGGGATACCTAGCTTGAGAGAGAGTGGTGGCTCTACCTTGCGAGCAGAGATGGGATCTAGAGGATTTGTAGTTGTGTTTGTGCATGGCCCCTTTGTGTATTGGGGGGCTAAGAGAGAATAAGAGTACCCCTAGCGTTGGTTGGGAGGTATCGATGAAATCTCTACTGTTAGAAAGCGAGAGGACAAACGGGTTGTCAGTTGCAAGGATCATCTCCAGCTCCATCTTCGTCATCGGTTACGGTATTCCTTTCTATGATTCTGAGATTGAATTGTATTAAGATTGAATTTTTATAGTTGTTAAATTCTTAGATATATGAAAATAATTTAATAATTTTTAAACTGAAAGCTTTCGTCATGCATAAAATTTGTGTGGGTTTAAATGTTCAAAGAATAATATTTTTCCAGTGGTCGAGGAACTTGAGTATGTAAAAAGGGGTTGATCATGTACATAAATCTAGAATCAACAATTTTTATCACCTTAAGCTCTGTTTAACAATTGAAATTCTGTGTTTCTCCTTGTGCAAAATTCTCCCAACACTTATGAATCTGATGGAGAGATTTCCCTTGAACCTCTGCGTTTTTCTACTTCCTCCAATGGCGTTTTTCCTGAGATTTATCTCTGCGTTTTATATACTTATTGGACTGCACTTTTCTTCCTCCTCCAATGGTGTTTTCCCATATATTTATCTCTGCGTTATATCCACTTATTGGACTGCCCTTTTCTTCCTCCTCCAATTGCGTTTTGCCATAGATTTATCTCTACGTTATATCTATTTATTGGACTTCATTTTTATTCCTCCTCCATTGGCGTTTTCCCAGAGATTTATCACTTCGTTATATCTATTTATTGGACTACGTTTTTATTCCTCCTCCAATGCAGTTTTGCCATAGATTTATCTTTGTGTTATATCTACTTATTGGACTGCATTTTTCTTCTTCCTTCCAACGGGTACTGAACTGGTGACTGCTTCTCTGGAAGTCAGGTTTATTCAGATTTCGTCTTACTGTGCATAATTTTCCTTTTAAAACCATTTAAGCAAGCCGAATTTATTGCCAACCTTATATGGTTGCTCCGATAATGAGTCTGAAGCGGGTTATGAAGTCCATCAATTAATCCTTACCTTTTATTTTTCCAGCAATATATTACTTGAAATATTTTATGTATGTGCTTACGTATAATACATTCCAATAGTATAACACGATTGTTTCTAGCGTTTTTATTCTCCCTAGACAATAGAAGGCAAGGGACACCCATGGAAATATATGGAAATATTATAGTTCTTAAGCAAATTTTGAATGCATGTCAACATTATTGCAATAGTGTTCTAAAGGAAAGAACAACTTTCACAACTATATAGGTTGGATCCTAAAACGTTTTGGAGCCAAATTCTAAGACACAATACTAAATAAAATAATAGGATTCCCTTAAGGGACTGGAATTCCTACTTTAAAAGTCTTTATGAGTTCCCTAATGTCATGGAAACTATAACTATTGTCCCTACAAAGGAAGAATTTTTTTCTTTAGATGACATAGATTTCTCGGTTAAGCGGCTTGCAAATGGGAAAGCTAAGCACATTGAAGGCTACCAAGATGAAAATTTTAAAATCGGAGGGCCAATCCTTATCCCTCACATACACATGCTCTTTAATTTAGCAGTCAAGTAGGGCTTCCCTAATTCATGAATGTAAAGCCTCATTGTTCCTAGTTTTAAAAATGGGGATAGAAACATTCCCTCTAATTATAGGACCATTATGATTAGTCCAATTTTATCCAAGATTTATGGAATTATTTTGGAAAAGAAGATTAGTCTTTGGATAGAAAGGCATAGTAAAAGAGATAAAGGACATGTCAGTTTTATGAGATATCATTCAATTGTGGAACATCTTGTTACCTTTAGGATCATTGCAGAGGAGTTACGCAATACTAAAACAAATCTTTTTTGTTGTTTCGTTGACTTTAGAAGAGCCTTTGACATGGTTCCTAGGAAAAACCTTTGGAATAGGTTGGAAGAGATAAAAGTTCCTCTCAAGTTGAGGGATATTGCAATAAGGATGCATGAGAACGTTATTTCTAAGTTTAAAAGAACTAAGGGATGGTCCATGAACTGCAATATTGGAGTCAAACAACGTTGTCCCTTGTCCCCTACCCTTTTTGGCATATTCATTGACAAGTTAAAAGATTGCTTGGAAAAAGAAGGTTGTGTCAACCCTGCTCTCACTGGTATAGTCATCAATCTTCTTTTTTATGTCGATGATATCGTTCTTATGAAAGAAGTCCCTTTGATCTTGAAACCCAGCTAAGAATCCTCAAATATTTTTGCTCCAATATGGGTATGAGTGTTAATACAGAAAAGGCCAAGGTCATGATTATTAAATCCAATAAGGTCCCTTATGATACTTTCGTATATGAAAAAACCAACTTGGAGGAAGTGACTTCATACAAATATCTTGGAATTGATATTCAACACAAGCTCAATTGGAATTATAGCTTTGAGAAAATTATTATTGGGGGATGGAAAGCTTATTATGGGCTTGAAAACAATTGTAAATCAGTTGATCTTTGGAGTTGGGATAATAAGAAAATCCTCTTTGAGACTCTTGTTACACGTAATATTCTTTATGGATGTGAAGTCTGGGGTTGTAGTATCTCTTGTGAATCCTGGAGAAACATAGAGAAAATATAAAATAATTTTATACCCTACAATCTCAAAATTAAAGGAAATACACCATATCCCATCCTCCTCTTATAAAGAAGCCTCTTCCCCATTGAGAGCATGTCTATGACTAGATTCCTAATGTATAAGAACAAGTTAAACGACATGGAAGACAAGAGGCTTCCTAAAATTGCTTCCAAATCGAGTCATAAACACCATCGACTCAAGTGATGATGGTGTAAATATGCTCGGTTTTGGATAAACTATTGGGCAATCATGGAAGACACGATTTTGTAGAATAAAGATACTATTAAAAAAGGTCAAATAAAAATTTAAGGAGAAAATGTGGTGTGGTAAAGAGTTAGAGGAAAAAAGAAAATTAAGGTATTATAAAGATGTAATCAACCCTAATCTAGAAGATCAAAATTATCTATCGGTTTTGTCGAGTGTAAAGAAAAAAATAAGCATTGCTAAGATAAGAACAAATTCTCACGAGCTCGATAGTGAAACTGGGCATTGGTCAATTCCTAAAACACCATGGGATGAAAGAGTGCATCACCTTTGCGACACTAAAAAGGTTGAATATGAAAATCACTTTCTCTTAGATTGTCCAACCTATACCCATATTAGATCTCATTTTCAAAATATTTGTCACACTACCAACCTTCCTAACCTATTAACTCAACAAAAGTATGGTGATCTTGGAAAGCTTCTCTTAATGTTTTTCGAGCACATAAACAAAATTTTAAAGAATCACAAGTAATCACTTACCCTCTTAAGGTCTGATAGACCAATTTGGTCTTAGTGGATGTTAATCATCATCATCATCATAATGTTATAGCATTATTTAGATCACCATTTTAAAGTTTTATTTGTTGTTTGTTAATATTAGAGTAATGTTGTTATTTTTATAAATGAGTATTTGTAACATCATTTTAAAATATTATAGTCTAAGATTACAGTCTAGAATATTACAGTCATCTTTGTAAGTGAAATTTTTTAATAGTATATTTTCAGTGAGTAGGAATATTGGCCTTGATGACCATGCAGCCAAGGTTAGGGTTACTTTCCGCTCTCAGATCAAAGGGAGATATTATTTAAATGGTGTGTGCATTTACCTATTTATTTTATAAGGGAAACAATTTTTGTTCTCTTATCATCAAATTTTTAGACGATGTTGATGTATGAAAACTGTAGTTGGACTAGTGCTGGAAGGTTTAACAGGCGATATTGCGTCATTCAATTGATACATGTCTTTTTAGTTGTCTAGTTGTTGGAAGGTATTGTAGGTGGTGATTGTGTCAATTACTTGATGTAGGTTATGTAATAGAATTTTCACGCTCCTTGAATTTAACATTGATGTGTGATTAAGTAAGCAATTAGATTGCTCTCGCACCACTAATTAGTATACTGATGCTTGGTTGTTTCAGAAATTAATTACTATTGTGCCATTAACGCTGTTGATGTATGATTGATTTAATAATTAGATTACGATTGCGTCATTAAATATTGTTGACATATGATGGACTAAGTATTTATATTCTCTTGCACCATTGAAATTATTGTTGATTACTCTTGCGCCTTGGAATAATGTTGACCTATGATTGATTGGGTGTTTATATTATCTTGTGCCATTAGAATAATGATGATATGTGATTGATTATGGGACTTATACACCTCCTTGTCCTGTAGAACACTCGCCATCCCTCAAACCTTAAGTGGTCAAAATCAATTGGATGAATCCTTGGCTTGAGCGTTGCTTATGTGTCCTGGAGGTCCTAACCTTGTAAGATATGTTGGGATGGTAGTTCGTTATTACTCAGTGACGTGATTGATCATTTATTGTAATTTCTTTAGTTGATCATGTTGTGTTG
>JASDQU010100395.1:312308-331345 GCA_032191745.1 Picea mariana
ATATAAATTACATTACATAAACTTAATTAAAGCAAGATAAAAGAAAATTAAAAAGACTAGTGTACCTCGAGCTCCATTATCTAGCACTCAGAGCTCCACTATCTCCACCTAGGGCCATCTTCGTCTCTATTATCTCAACTTTTGACTCCAACATCTCCAAGTATTTATTATACGCTAAATTATTGCAAAAATTAATTATTTAATTATATTAAATTATCCCACCAATTTATTGATCTTATCTCATCCAAATTGTAAAAGATACATTTCTCAGGTATATTGATCTTTTCTCATCCAAGATTGTAAAATATATATTTATTAAATATAAAGGGATTTGTTTGACAATGGTTAAGGATAATTAGTTCTCTGACATAATTAGATTTTTAATTTTGTTGAATTATCAGGTATATAAAGGGATTTGTTTAATATTTGTCAATAATAATTAGTTCTTTAATTATCTCATCGAAGATTGTAAGGGATAGATTTATCAAGTATATAAAGGGATTTGTTTGACATTTGTCCAGAATAATTAATACTTTAATTATATTATTTCTTTAATTAGTTCCTTAACATAATTAGTTTTTTAATTATGTTAAATTATCACACTGATCTACTTAGATCGTATCTCATCCAAAATGGTAAAGAATCTCGTCCAAAATTGTAAAGAATAGATTTATCAGACTTACATAAAGAGATTTGTTTGACATTTGTCGAGAATAATTAATTCTTTAATTATGTTAGTCTTTTTACATAATTAGTTCTTTAATTATGTTAAAAGGATAGTTCTGTTCTAGGTTGAGTCCATTGAAGTTATTAGTGGAGTCACACGGAGCTTCCTCTGTGAGCGAGTTAACTATATGAAATCCTTTACTTAATTTGAGTTTTCCTTAATTACATGGCGAAGCCCAGCTAACAACTGGAACTCCGTTTTCCTTTATTTCTTTGTGTTTTCCTTAAACCTTGTAAACAATTATTAATCCTAAACTACCCATTTTTATTTCTTTGTGTTTCCCTTAAACCTTGTGAACAATTATTAATCCTAAACTTATGTTAAAATACTCAAGAGCTACTTAATCTCTGCGATGCGGATTGAAATTTAATGATGTTAATTTAAACCCATTAATTGTTTTATCACAGCGAGAAAAAAAAGCGCTACATAAATTATTATTGCGATGAACATGACAATATACAAATTAATAGCTATTATCATCAACACATCCGAGAGTAAATTTCAAGACTTGATTCTTTTCCTATATGATGTGTGACTCTTTTTTTAGATTTATCAAATATATAAAGGGATTCTTTTGACATTTTTCAAGAATAATTAGTAATCTAATTATGTTGGTACTTTAGGTAGTTTTTTAATTATATTAGTTTTTTTAATTACTTATTTGATATAATTAATTTTTTAATTATGTTAAATTATCTTATCGGATCATTTAAAATAGATTTAGATTATCAGAAGTGTTGTCAATAATATAAAGAATTTGTATATAAAAATATCAAATCCATTATGGAATAATTTTGGTTATCATTAAAAATTTATTTAAATTATCATAAATCTTTGGAAAATCGATAATAATCATGCTGATTTCATCCAAAACTGTGAACTTGATAACTTTACTCCATTCAACCCATATTCAAAACTGTTTACTGTATTCTTGTTCATTAAATGTAACTTTATTACATTCATTTAAATTTATAACTCAAAATTTATATAAATATGAATCCATAATAATATATTTCAGTGTTTTTTTTTTAATTCCAATAATTTTAATTTTGATTTTAGTGTTTTTGTTTGATACATAAATATAAACAGTAAATTGAGCATTAAGATGTCTACTTTAAAAGGGGGAATGAATAACGATAATATTGAGGTTGAAAGAAGTCAACAACTACAATGGATTAGAAGACAAACTCTAAATCAAATGGAAGAATTCATTGAAATGGAAAGGGAAGAAGCTAGAAAATCAGAGTTCTAATTTTTTGGATGAAGACATATCGAATCATGCAATGCAATTCATATACCAAAAGCGATACAAAAATGCAATTGTTACTACAAAATGTGAAATCTCTTATTCATTTGAGATTTTACGGGAAAAACCAAAAATCGCATATAATAAATCCTTGAACATTATAGAGGAGGTGGTCGGAGAGAACCTTTACATATGATTATTCAAGGAATTGTCGGCACTGGAAAGTCTTATTTAATTGGTGCTATTAGACATGCCATGGAAATATATTCAATTCCTAATAATAGCCCCTTACTTGTTTTGTCTCCTACCAATGTTGCATCATTCAACGTATCTACATCGACACTTCGTATACATGTAAGGGACATGAATGATTTACAAGGGTTGAGTTTGATTACCTTGTAGGAGGAGATCAAAGACGTCACATACATCCTTATTGATGAGATGAGTTTCATAGGGAAAAATTTATTAAAAAGTATTGATGCTAAACTTCGGGAAGCTCTTCCATAACATTCAACTTTTTTCTTTGGAGGGAGTTCAGTTATTTTAGTTGGTGACTTGGAACAACTACCTCTGGTTATGGATAAACTTGCTTATGAATGTGATCGTATTGTGAAAGGATTATGAAGATCATTCAAAAAAGTTGTGACTCTTGATATTGTGTTTAGGAAAGATGGAAAAAACAATGATCATAAATGTTTTAGCAATGATCATAAATGTTTTCGACATATTCTAATGAATTTAGAGATGAAAATCCTACTTTAGAAAACAAACAACTAATAATGACATGTATATATAGCAATATGGATGCTTCCACACTATAGTTATTTGATAAGGAAATACATTTGTTTGCAACAAATGATGATGTACATAATCACAATAAGAGTTCTTTGAGATCATTGAATCTCCCAGTTGTACGTAGTGTTGTTACAAGAGTAAGTTGTAACTATTTGATTGAAGCTCATGACAACAAATTGGACACTGACTTTCTTATTGTTGTTGGAGCTCAAGTAATTCTTAATTCTAACTTATGGACCAATGCATGCCTTATCAATGGTGCCCTTGGGGTTGTTGAATAGATTGTGTATAATATTGGAATATCCCCTCCTAAACCTCACACATATATTTTAGTTATATTTGATAACTATGTAGAGGTTCCATGGGATGAAGCATTCCCTCAAACTATCCCTATTATACCAATTGAAAGAGGAAAAGAAAGACAAATTCCATTGAGACTTGCTTGGGGGTTAACAATACATAAGTCATAGGGATTAACAATAGAGAAAGAAACTATTAATATTGAGAAGACAAAGCAACAAGGTCTCACTTTTACTTCCATATATTGAGTTAAATATCTATATGGTCTTTGATTTCAAGCTCCATTTTCATTTGAACGATATGAAAAGATAGGAAAGTGTGCAGGTGGATGTAAATGAAAAGAAGAATAATATATATTGATATAAAAAACTATGTAATATATATGTTATTCAGTATCTTCAAATATATGTTTAAATATATTTGTGTCATATTACTTTGTTATTATTCACCTTTTTTATCATTCAAAATTGTTGTTTTGTTATTATTCAAGTTCTTAATGATATAATGTAAGATATATGGTATTAAATATTTTCATTTTATCACTTTGTTACTATTCAAATTGATAATGATGTAAATTTTATGATTTTTTTTTTTTTTGTCACATTTTTAATTACCAGATTGAAATATATACAACATCATAGATGATACTTATTAAATATCATTTAAACAAAACATATATACACAATAAGGAAAATCTGAAAAATTTGGACAAGGAGGTGTTGGCCACGATTGTAACCATCATAAAGCCATATTAACTACAGTTCTATGAAGCACTGATAGGAATCAAATCTCTTGAGGTGAAAAAACCTTTCTTTTTCACGCTAAAATGGGTTATGGAGGAAGGTTTTTCACCTCGACAGATTTGATCTCTCTCGGTGCTTCGTTGAATTGTAGTTAAGATGGGTCTAAGCTTGGGAAAAACTAGGGCCGATGGGAAGTCATATGGAAGAAAGAAGTCGAGTCTATAAGCCATGCACTATGCCTTAAATAGGTTACCAAAGGTGCAACAAAATCCATCTCCACCATCCTCTTGAGATTTTTTTCAAAAACATAATCATTATTTTCCTTCTTATTCTTATTCTTCTCTTCCATGCAGTACATTATAAAATTCCTGACCTTGCCATAATTCAAACATTTTTCCTTGAACTTTCTAGGAGATTTATGTCTCCCGCAAGATTTGGATCTACAATTTTCTCTCTTATTTCCTTTCTCCTTGTTTCTTCCATGAACATCTATGTACTTATGTGGTGGAGTTTGAATCTTTTCACCTCAACTCCTCTAATAATAAATTAGCCACGACCTCATGAAGCACATATTTATACATAGTGATTCCAATGGTCATTACCAAGATTTCCCATGAATATGGAAAGGAACACAAAAAGGTCATAGAATGATCCTCCTCATTTATATTCACTTCAACTAAAATGAAATAGGTAACACTAGTATTAAATGAATTTGGGTGCTCACCTACAAAATCATGATCACCCATTCTCAAGGAAAACAAAATTTTCCATAGAAAAAGTTTATTAACCAAGGATTTGGCTTGATACAAATGCCTCAAATTCTTCCATACATATAGTGTGGTTTTTTCTTCAAAAATTTTCAATAATACAAAATAGGGGAAACATTGTTGCATAAGGCTTCTTTCCTTTCTCTCCAACATCACCCACTCTTAGTTTATTATAACAATGGGTTTGGTTCTAGACACTACAACCCATTGAACTTAATCTATGAGAATATCCCCCATATTGATATTCTACAACTCAAAGTTACTGCAATTAAACTTCTCCATTTCTAATCTAGAAAAACTTGTCATTTACCTACAACAAAATTTCCTTATCCACAATCTCCGACTCCAACAATGATTAGATATAGAAACCTTGTCCCTAATACCTTGGAATTGAGGTGATCAAGCTCTTATACCAAATTAAAGGAAGAATAGGTGAGAAATGCAATTTCTAAACTAATCTATGAGAGAAAAATGTGCATCAACTAAAAATATAATAGTTGCACAAATTAAATAAACAACAAATCATAAACAAGAAGATTTCCAGGGAAAACCCTTCCTAAAACAAAAAACCCACACTCTAAAGAACACTTAATGTATTATTCAACAAGAAAATGTTTATAATACAAAGACTTTTTGGTCTCTAGTGTTGTGCAGGAGCCTAATTCTTGAGAAATTTAAATTTTGGCACCATAACACTAAGATAAAAATCACTCTCTATAATTTCATCCAACCATATAACTCAATAAGTAGGCATAGTAAAACCATAAACCATTTATGATTTACCATTCCTGTATACTACAAAACACTAGGTGGTTATTCCATGCAACTCATCTTCTCTAATACAACATTACAATTATTCTATGCTCAATTAGAACACTGTAAGTATTCTCTATTCAACACTTGTCCAAACAATTTAACTATGGATTTGTAAACGAATAATGTCCAAGTTTACATTCTCAAACTTATTTTTTTCATGTTTTCATTCATTCTCAATGAATGTACTTCACTTATGTAATACACTTATTCTCTTCTCTTCTCAACTACAACACTCCTGATCGATATGGATGTCAGTGGCCTCCCACCTATTCCAACTGGCTCATTTTGGCAGTTTTCCAGTTTGGCAGTTTTTTCCCTAGTTTTCGGGTCCCTGACTTGCAAAACCATTTTGATTCCCTAAAAAATGTTTTTTATGGATCGCCATAGTCGAAGATCATATGAAAAGGTTACAAATCAAGGAAGTTGATGTACTAACTTACCCAAACAGGGCCCACATGAATTTTGGCACTTCATCTCCTAGGGTTAGGTTTTTTGGATGTCTAGGGTTTTTGAAATTCATGTTTATTGTAAAAAGGCCTTCAAAGCCTCATTGTAATAATATTCTTGTGAATGAGCACATTCATCACATCTATTCTTTGAGATAAGCCTCCACCATTCTAGCAAGATTGTTTTCGCTGCATTTTACAGTTTCAGATTATTTCCTTATTGAATAGAAACCATTATTATTGTATATCTGTTATTCTATGTTAAGAATATTTTGATAATAATATGTATTCATTTCGTTCTGAAAACATATTTTGGATCAATGGTATTAGAGCATGTATTCTCCTTGTCACTCTTAATGCATGTCCCCAATGCAGTCAGGGTACAAAGAATTGGGTCTCGAGCTTGCTTCTCTTAAGGACAAAATCTCTCGCATGCCCAAATAACCTCTCATGGCAAAAGAAAAGAAAGACGACGGGATAGGATATTCCTTCTAAATGTTTCTCGAGGAATCCCTCATGCAACAGAGGAATGATATGATGGATAGTTTTGCGCAAATCGTTCGGCGAATACCAACAAGCAATGCATCTTCCTCAAATGTAGGTGTCGCCCCCTTCAAGGTACAAATCAACTTCGATATTCCTATATTTGAAGGTAAGATAGACGCATATATGGTAGACAATTGGTTGAATCTGCTAGAAGGGTATTTCTCTGTCCATAACTTCTTGAATAGAAAAAATATTACTTTTGTGCTCCTTAAAGTCATCCCCCATGTCAAATGTTGGTGGGAAACTTTCTTTGAGAAAAAGGAAACAAAGGAAGCCTCATTATTTATAGTCATAGTCACCTAGGGTTGGAAGTTATGATGACCTGCACACAAAATGGACCATACTACAGCATGAAAGAGACCATGTAGTGCCCGAGTTCACAAATATCTTCTATACCTTGTGCACCAAGATGGGTATCAAATACTCTAAGAGACATCTCGTGCTCAAATATTGCAGTGGTATGCATAGATACATCTAGGCTGAAATGGATTTTCTGGAAATCTCATCCTTGGGAGTGGCCTACCGACATGTCATCAAAATTGAGCATAAGATCAAACAAAATACATAGCAATTTGGGCCTGGGAAACCCTCATAGAAAAAGAAAGTAAAGGGTGGCCCCAACCCATAGAACAAAGGATAGAGAAAAGACGGGAAGCCTCAAGAAAACCAGTCCAGGCCGCAAGAAAATAAGGACACCAAAAAGACAAAGAAAGATATCGGAAAATGGTGTGACTTCCATAAGAGCCCCTCCAATAACACGATCGATTGTCACTCAAAGAAGTCGTTGGTGGCTGAGGTTAATTCCTCTAAATAAGATGCAGATTCTGACTCTTAGTCAGAACCAGAAAGGGGGATACAGATCATAGACGCAGAACCTAGTGCTATGGTTTCTACCACCAAGCTCTAGCCTGGTGAACCAAAAGAGCCAGAGGAAGGTGAGCACCTTTTTCATTCACAGATGTGGGTGAAGGGTACCCCGCTACACTTCATCGTTGATAGCAGTATCTAGAAGAACCTCATCTGAGCAAAGGTTTTCAGGCGACTCACCCTGCCGAAAATGCCACACCCGCAACCCTACACCATCATATCACTCTACCAAGGAAGTGGCATCCAGGTCAGCTAACAATGCCCCCTGTCGTACGACATCAAGCCCTTCAAAGATGACGTATTTTATGATGTTTCCCCTCTCGAAGTTTGTAATGTTATTTTGGGCCAGCCATATTTATGGAAATGTCATGTTGTATATGAGTCTAGGCCTCGCAGTGTTATTATTACTTTGAACAAGAAATTGTACAGGATACCCAAGGCAGTCCCACCCAATGCTATTTCCTTGATCTTTTCCAAGCAATGTAGAAAGATCATCTCTCATACAAGGAAGTTTTTCTTCTTCATGATTCACTCTCAGAATGAGGAAAGATTGCAACCACATATAGGGTCTCTGTGGCCGACCTCTCCACACAACAGAAGAAAGTGGATAAGGTCGTGGAAGAATACTCAGATATAATTGCATCACCTATTAGGTTACCTTTGCACTGTTAGGTCAAGCACCCCATTGATCTGACCCCTGGCACACCATTGCCCAATGGGCCAATATATCGACGCTATCTGTTAGAGAATGAGGAGATCAAGTGGTAGATCTAAGAAATGATCAAGAAGGGGCACATCCATCCCATATCATCATCTTGCGGGAGCCCAATCATGCTAGTACAGAAGAAAGATGGAACCTGACGACTCTACATTGATTACTGGGCCCTGAATAAAATCATAGTTAGAAACCTGTACCTGATTCCCCTAATTGACGACCTCCTTGATCAACTCATGAGATACAAATACTTTATTAATATTGATCTAATTTTTGGCTACCACCAGGTCCTGGTAAAATAGACAGATATATGGAAGACCGCCTTCAAGTCAAAGGAAGGTCTTTTTGAATGGTTGGTCATGCCCTTTGGTTTGAAAAATTCTCCAACCAATTTCATGAGGATGATGGACAATATGCTACAACCATTCACGAATACTTTTGTAGTGGTGTATCTGGATGACATCCTCATTTACAACAAGACTTGGGCAGAACACTTGCATCATATTCAACAGGTTCTACACACCCTGTGACAACACCAACTCTATGCCAACTTGAAAAAATGATCATTCGGCATGGATAGGGTTCATTACCTAGTATACATTGTTGATCAACATGGTGTACATGTGGATATAGTCAAAATACAAGTCATCCATGACTAGCTAGCCCCAAACACTCTCACTGAGCTTCAAAGCTTCTTGGGGCTTGCCAATTTCTACCGTAGGTTCGTGTCAAGATTCTCCCATATTGCATGGGACCTCATCCAAGTAATCAGGGGTGGTGGTCAGGAAAAATTTATGTGGGGTCAATCCCAAAAACAAACATTCTATGATACGAAGCAGCACTTGTTCTCATCCCTAGTACTTTCACTACTAGATCTGCAACATCCCTTTGATATCAAGACACATTCTTCAAACTATGCTTTGGGCACCATTCTTAGTCATCATGGCCATGCCATGGCCTATCATAGTGAGACATTATCAGATGTTGTTCGGAAGTACCCTAATTACGACAAAGAAATGTAATCCATTGTGTAAGGCTGTTGTGAGTGGAGACATTACATTCTTCGGAAGGAGACAATCATCCACATTGATCATAGGACATTGCAGTTCATGTTGACACAAGGAAAATTGTAGAATGACCACCATCATAAGTGGTCCACATACTTGCAACAATTCCACCTCAACATCAAGTCTAAAACGAGAAGCACCAACCATGTTGTTGATTGCTCAGCAGACCGCTAGTCATGACACTCACCACAGTGTTAGAACCTTGTGGCCATGAGAACTCTAAATGGTCCAAAGTCTATGAGACAGACCCAAACTTCACCATCACCTAAAGAATGTTGGGAGCAAACACATTTCTTGCTAATTTCCATCTTCAGGATGGATTGTTGTGTCGTCTGGTCCATATTTTTGTTCCAAAAAGAGAGCAAGCAAAGATCATATGGGAATCCCACTATAGTTAGGTAGAAAGGAACTTCGACATAAAAAATACAGTGGCAATGTTGTAGAAACATTTCTACTGGACGAAACTTCGGCAGGAGGTCAGCAAGTATATCAAGTCCTATAATTCCTGCTTGATTTCCAAACCAACCACTAAGAAAAAAGGCATGTACACCCGTCTTCCTACTCCTGACTTGCCATGGGAATCCATATCAATGGAATACATGTTGAGCCTCCCATCCACCAAGTGGGGCAATGAGTATATTTTTGCGGTTGTGGATCGCTTTTCTAAGATGAAAATTATGGTTGCCTGTAGGAAGAGAATCAGAGCAGAGGCCACTTCCAAGCTCTTCTTTGAATGAGTCTGGGTACATTTTAGAATACCACAAACCATTGTCTCAGATCAGGACAATCGATTTATTATCACATTTTGGTCAAGCCTCTGATCAATGTTGGACACCAAGCTCACCAAATCCATGACCTTCCACCCCTAGAAAGATGGCCAAACCAATGTCACAAATCAAATGATCATGCATATCCTGCACATGTATAATTCCAAGCAACCTTGTACATGGGACGACAGTCTCCCCTATGTTCAACAGAGCTACAACCGAGCCCTGCATAGCTCAACTGACCACAACCCATTTCTACTAGGGTTAGGATTCCAACAATTGGATCCCATAGATATTTCACTACCCCTTGTGGTCACCTCGATCAACTCATCTTCTGCTCCAACTGAAGTTGACAAAGCCACCTGGTTCATTGAGTTGATCCATCACATCCGCCAATAGGTTCAAGATATCCTATAGAAGTCCAATGATAATTCCAATTAGTGCCATGATCAACACCTGGTGCCACATAAGTTTCACGTGGGTGACAAAGTTTGGTTTCACTTGCAAAAAGAGTGCCTTAATGTACCCCATCAGAATCTTTGTCGACTCCGTTATGGGTTGTACACCATCACCAAGTTTGTGGGTGATAATGCTTTTGAGCTCAACATTCATCTTTTCCTTAGCTTCCAACCAGTGTTCAACGTGGATATCCTTTGAGTGTATTTCCCACCATTATTGGACACCTTAGAGATAGAGGAACAACTAAAACCAACAGAGCTCAACCCGAACTGCATACAACAAGCATCCAATGATGATATTGTGGAAAAATAGATCAATGGCACTCACCAACAAAGGATCAAACATTATTGAGTTGTCAAAGCAGGGCAACTCCCGCAATAAGGCAAGTGGCTCACCCAGGGCCAAATTTAGTAGAAATTTCCTCATCCGATGGGGGAACTCAACGCAATGGAGACTATTGGTTCCTAAGGGGGAAGGAATGATCCATATGAATGTCGATGGCCTCCCAGCTACTTCAACTGACTCATTTTGGGAGTTTTTTCCCTAGTTTTGGGTCCCTGACTTGTGGGGACATTTTGAGGCCCTAAACAACATTTTTTAGGGATGGACCTTTCTAACGGGCTATTGTGTGCCTAAAACAAAGACCATATGGAAAAGTTACAACCTCGAGAATTTTATGTACTAACTTACCCAAACATAGCCCACATGAATTTTGGTGCTTCATCTCCTAGGGGTAGGTTTTTTGGATGTCTAGGGTTTTGAAACTCTTGTTTATTGTAAAAGGACCTTCAAAGCCTCATTGTAATCATCTTCTTGCGAATGAGCACAACTGTCACATCTCTTCTCGGAGATGAGCTGCCACCATTCTAACAAGCTTGTTTTCACTGCATTTTACAGTTTCAACTTATTTCCTCATTGAATAGAAACTAATTTTACTGTATATATGTTATTTTGTGTTAAGCATATTTTGATAATAAGTTGTATTCATTTCATTCTGCAAATATATTCCGGATCAGCACATAAGTATTCTCTATTCAACACTCATCCAAACACACTTAAATATGGATTTGTTAACAAATAATGTCAGTTTTCACATTCTCAAACTTATTTTGTTCATGTTTTCATTCATTCTCAGGGAACATTTTAGTGGGTCTTAGCTTAAGTATTGATTTGAATTTCATGTACTTATTTTGCTCATGTTTTCATTCATTCTCAATGAACTTTTTAGTGGGTTTTAGCTTAAGTATTGATTTGAATTTCCATAGACATAAGGCTAAATTATAACGAGAGATAGAGAAGACATTTTGACTAAATTAATCCCCAAGAACAAAGTTGTACAACCAAATATTGATTCAAAAGTTATTCAATCAAAAATGTTTTCATCATACTGTATTTATCTCTTTTAATTCCTAATAGATTAGGATTTAAGATGAATTATACTAGTTAATAATTGTATATTAATATTAATACTTTTATACATGTTATCTAAATTATTTTTTTTTTCAAAAAATTATACAACAGTTTTTATATTTTATATAAACTTATTATCTTTCATTTAATATATCAAACATTCTTCTAATTTTTATTTATTACATAGAATAAGTTTTTATTTATATTTATATTGGTAAATTCTTGTTATTAAGAGGGTTGAAGATGGAAAACACTTTCTTTTAAATTCTCCAACATAATTAGAATTCAATTTCAAAAAACGTGTTACACTACCAATCTTGCTAACCTTTTAATTCACCAAAACTATGATGATATTGAAAAGCTTTTCTTAATGCTTTTACAACACATAAATAAAATTGTAATGAATTACAATTAAGCCCTTACCTTTTTAAAGTCTACTGGACATTAATCATCATCATGATAAATATTTTTTAAAACCATGAGATATAGTGTTTCAAATGTTTATCCCATTTTAATATATTTCCCATTGTTAACTGCACCTCCTTCCTACCTACTTTTTGGGCAATAACTTAAAAATATAATTTCTTATTATTTTAGAACTGAAAAAGTTCAATATCCTTTTATCAACTTATCAAATTCTAATTTGTAAATAATAACATGAATGAAAACATACTCATTCTGACCTTAACATGTCATTTATGGGTATTGAACAAGGGTGGAGAAGATAACAATCATTCCTCACAACTATCCAAGCTAAATCCAATTGACCTTCTTGACAAAGCCCTTGTAAAATGGCCAATATGATCACAACATATAATTTATAGCATCTCTTACATTAAACCATGAACTTTCATCCACTGCTAGACTTTTAAAAACATCAATTAATAAAGATATCTGTAAGCAATTTCATATTTCTTAAAAAAAAAATGTCAGGAGTTGTTGTGCGATCCACTAAGAGTCATGAGTTGTTGTGTGATCCACTAAGAGTCATGGATATACTATTTGTCACAACTATTTGTTACAGTCATGGATATAGAACAATCAAATTATATTTATGAATCTCATATCAATAGAATTATTTTAAGGAAAACAATTTCACAGATCTTGTTCTTATTGTAGAGAGTTTTCCTCTCTTCTCCATTATTGCTGGATATGCACTATTTGAGCCAGGATAGAGAAAAATAATCAAATTATTATTTGGAGAAAATAAATTTTATATTAAAAAAAATATGATTTGTAAATTAAAATAAGGTTTAAAAAGTGATAGTACATTGTTTAATGTATAAACAATTAAGCTTAAGAGAAATCAATAACTCTGAATTTTCCAATTAATCATGAAAACTCTCCTCACAGGACATAACCAAAAAGTTTCTAAGGAAAAAATATTCAATTTTATCAGGATTTGAATAGTTTATACAAAATGTTAAATTTGGCAACAAGATAAATAAAATATTTCAAACTTAAAAACTGTACAAAATTCTCAAAACACAAAGAAAGACTTAGTCAATTTTATGAACATTTAGTAGTTTATATAACTTGTTAAATTCGCCAATCACATAAATAAAATATTTTAAACCTAAAAAATATTACAATGGATATTGAGAAATTTTAAAAATAATTAAAATAAAAACTATTAATAAAACTGTAATTCTTCATACAATATAATAAGCTTCATAATGAATCAAACATGATTTAATATATTTTTATCCATACAACACCAAATTGTAATGACGTGTTGCTATTTACTAGACAATGACTAAATTTCTTCAGCCTTTGCTCTCTAATCAGGTCAAGTCATGACTAGACAATGCTCTCTGGAATTCTCCTTCATGACAAGACCAAGAGTTTTGTCTTTCCGTCCATATTTAGATTCTAATGGTTCCTGAGTGTTCCTCCATTTAGATTCTAATGATGGAAAATTATTTTGTCTTCAAATGCTTACACTATTTGTCGCGCAAGATCAATCAATATTTTCTAAACGATTTTGGGTACCTTCCATTTTTGTTGGAGCATGTGAGTGCACCTATGTTTGGTTCTACTGAAAACAACAAAAATGTATTATGCACTTTGTCCTCGAATAAATAGACACAACACATAAAATAATACGATCATGTCGTGTATTGAATTTATAGATCTCTTTTAAATATGTATCTATTATTTTAAATTCCAATGTCTTTTAGTTGCAAATAGTAAGTATAAATTTAAAATTATCAATTTATGTTGTCAAGATTAAGAGAAATATTCTAGTTTTAAAAAATAATAAGTATTTTTTTTATTAATGTAGAAAAGATTAAGAGAAATATTCTAGTTTTAAAAAATAATAAGTATTTTTTTAATTAATGTAGAAAATATTTTGAAAGTAAAAGAATTTACTTTTATTCTTAAAATTAATGAAAGGGTAATCGATTTATGTGTGATTATCGTTTTTTGTTTGTAATTGTTATCTATGTGAAATTGCATGCTATTTTATTATAGTGGAATATCGTGATGTTGATATTTTGTTAGTACATTAATATTCCCATTAACATCCCTTGAGCCTATCATTCCATAGGCGTCAAATGAAGGGAGATCACCCTTGTAGCTCATCAAAATTTAAATCTCACATTCATAGATGAAACTCATCAATACTTAATTCTCGCACTCATAGGGTAGAGTCATTATTTTATCAAATTGGTATATTATAAGTTACTCATGTGATTTTGAAGAGATGACACAAGCATGATATTTAATGATTGGTTGGAATACATACATGTCGTTCGAGCTAATATTATTGATGTGTCATCTAGTAACCCATAAGGTAGAATGGTTCCTATGTACTATGTTCAATATTTAATATGTTCAAAGCCATCAAGACTCTTTATGGTTAGGAAAATATTACATGTTCTATGGAGATCTCAATGGGGTTTGTGAGGTTCTGTCTAACTATCCACTCCTAATGAGGACCCCTCTCTTATGATATATGGTGCTCCTTCCAAATACCTTCTTAAAGTGTCATTCCTCATCTGTTGGTCGACATCCCATTCCATCATGAGCACAATCAATCATTCCTACCCCATTCCACCCAATATTAAATAGTTTTTGTTTATTCTTGACATTATCAATGTATATCTCCTCCCATCTCTAGTTATGCTTCGATCAACCCCGGGAAATCCCTATTATTTTAAAGAATGACATAGCTAATTAGTTCGAAATTTTCTAAGTATCAAGCACCATTCCCTCCCATAGTTACTGCTCATTTAGCTATACAATCTGTATCACCTAGTATCAATCCCATTTGTTATCAAGTTTTTTGGAGGCCTCTTATGGTCAACGTGTTCCTTCAATAATGGAGAATGGATTGTTACAGTGTGATGCAACAACAGTAGGTTGCGAACCCTAATTAAATTTAACATGCAAGATTCAAACCACAAATATGTGATGCAAGAAAACTAGAAAATTATACTCAAGACAATCTCAAAAAACCACAGAATATGCATAAAATGTCTTCTCACTCTCATTCATATTGTATATTACATATACAATGGTATGCATTTACAATATGTTTTCATAAGTATCACTCTTATGCTATGACTATGTTCTTGGAATTATTCTATCAGTGATAATTCAAAATTTTGACAAATGCTATACCCTCTCCATATTATTCATCATCCATCATAAAATCACTCAAAATGGCACTCTCTTGACCTCAAATAGCCCAGTATCTCTAATTTCCAAAGTTTGTGTTCCTCCTTTCTCACAATGATGCTCATAACAAACACACGAGACATGGAATTGGAAATGGAGAAGAAGATGATTAAATGTCTTTATAGTCCATCAATCAAGTCTTCCATTTGATACTTTGGTAATGGACTTCATAAGACCATTTTATAGAAAAGGAAAAATAAGTCGTTTTATGTAGAATATTTAACGAAATGGGATAAAGTAGAGCCAATTGACAATTTTCTTCACTATATGAGAATATTTAATAAAATGGGATAAATCATATTCAATTGACTATTACACTAAATACTTGGTGGAAAAGTTCCTATATAAAACAACATCCCTAGATTTGGTTGTCCCTAAAAATAAAAAAAAATCAATCATCAACACCATATAAGTTTTAATGTAAGTTAGCACCCATACAACTTTTAACGTAAATTTATAATAACTTATAGAAAAATCTCCCCATTACACTAGCAAGCAAATGGAGAAGTTGAGTATTTAAATAAAACAATCACTAAAAAGGAACAACTTAGTAATAACAAGCCATCTAAGCTATGAGAAAAAAAGTGAGAATGAGTGATGACATCAACAAATAAAGATGATACATAAGAAATCTTATATTGTTGAATTCTCTATTTAAACTTTATATTTTGAAAAAAAAAAATTTCTTTCATAAATTGAAATTTTGAAAAGTATTTCTAAATGTATTCCTAACTTCTTTTTGATCCAAAAATGATTTGGATTTAATAAAGATGTTATAAGTTTATATATCAACTAAAAATAATAGATAAATGTATTCCTCACTTTTTGAGATGAAATAAGGATTTGGATTTAGGAATGTTGTTGTATGTTTATATATCAGCTAATAATAATAAATAAATGTATGTATAAGTTGAAAATTGACATATATATAGATTAGTTTTTAGGATATTTAAACATTTAAGAGTTAGTTAAGATCAAATTGGTATAATGTGTCATTAGGTAAACATGTGTTTCTAAGTGTGTTTATTTAGTATGCATTAGTATGTATTTGTAGTTATGTAATTCGATGGTCATGATATTTTCCCAACATAGAGTGCTCTAATGGTTCATACTTTCCTCGATCTAGGGGTTTTACCATGTCAAAAAATTGTTGTGTTGATCTTTGATCTAGTTGTGTAAGTGGGTACTGAAGTTGTTCATCCTCTATTGGAATACCTTTTTTGTCGAACATGGTATTAGAGAACATGTGAAGACCCGCTCTCGATGTAGATCGAGATCGTGAAGCCTCATTGCCTCATCTTTGGTTTCTACCATTTATGTACATTTATAGGCTGATATGACTATTCCATTGCATCTAGAGTGTTTGTTACAATGAGGAAAAGTTTTTGTGTCTCTCAAAAAAAATTCATTTTTCCTAAGATATGACCAACTCAGTCAGATCCAGAGGTCTAAATATCTAATAGATTGTTTTAATTTTTTGCAAAGATAAAATTTCATTTTTTTTTTTTTTTATTTCAGTTTCTGGTTTTCGTTTTCAGGTTTCTACTCTTTTCAATTGTGTATTCTCTTTGTTGTTTTCTTTATTGATCCGAAAATACCAAATGAGTTTTGATACCAACTTGGTTCTAAATATCAATAAAACTATGATACTAATTCCACTCAAAAATCATTAGATGCCAATTAATTATTAAATACACATAAACATCCAACTAGATTTAGGAAATTGAAGATTGCTTGACTATCTGCAAAATATCATATGAATTTCTTACTTTTCTATAAACCCATAAACTGATGAATAACTTGAAATGTAAATGACATAACAAAAAAAAATAAAAGAACTCAAAATACATGTATAATTGGCTTACATCACTACATATCCAAACTCCCTTTAAATAGTATGATTATTCTTTATCATCTAAAATTTCCAAATTACATTACAATATAGGCTTACAAAAAGACAATTTTGAAGACACTCCAAAAATACAATGTTCAAATGTAGAAACAAAGAGAACCGTTAAATTCATGGAAAACAACCGTGCAAAATCGATATAAAATCCTTGAAATTATTTCAAGGTACCCCTTAACACACTTCACGATGTTACCTTGAGTTAATTGTACCATCGACATGCATTATGAGAAAAAACTATGCATGCAATTGTGTGTACAATGTGTTGGGTTGTGCATCATTAAATAAGGTGCACCCCTAATGTTCTTTCCAAACTTTATTGCATACATTAAGTGCGATTTGGTTGGTTCTGTAACCAAATCCCAAAATTAGTGGATGGATTTAATTATAATTAGAATGTAGTTGTAACCAACTAAAATTGGTGGATAGTTGGTTAGTAGAGGTGGTTTAGGCCTTTGCTAAAGTTGGGGAGTCTGGGGTTCCAGTCCCATGAACCGCTTTATACATTGTGGCTTTTGTTATTTGTTATAACATATATAACTCTATGTTATATATATGTACACATAGTTATAACCTCCATGCGAAATATGTGTTCACTCCCCTCCACGAATGTGTGTTGTTTATATTGTATAGTTCAATACCAAGGGAAAAGGGTTGATGGCCTAAGTCCTTAATCCTTTGGACACCCATATGAAGCCTAACATTAACATGTATATATATATTGTTTTCCATATAGATATTAAGTTTCAATGTGTGGTGTGTTGTTTGTGGTAGGTGTTGCATCCCCCTCCCCTCCTAGGTGTTCTGCAACCTCACGGTCAAGGATCATCAAAACACTTAAGCTAAATTTTTTCTTCATGACTTCAATAGAACTTGTTATCCCCACTTTTTAGGGATAGCTACGAGATCATGTCTTGAGGCCCACAAATCCTAGACATGGAGTACCAAGAGCAGGATTGACCTGAGCATGGCCCTGGAGGGCCCGCCTTTTCTTCATTCATCATCTTTTGTCTTGTCAGCAGCAACAACATCCATCACCATCAGCTTGATCCTATATTAGAAGAGGTTCTTGGTCCATGAGGTAGTTGGTCCAGGTATCATGGTATGTGTCACTTTTGATCATTGAAACCTTTAAATATATGCATCTAATTCCTTTTATCTCTATCAACTGCTTGGATCTTACATTATCCCACTTGACCATGCTTGGGGAAATTGGCAGGGTGCCCTATCACACCTGTGCCCATAGGTCTTGGTTTTCCACAGGGAGAATTTCTGAAAAGCCATCGTCCGCTCCCATCATAACACCATTGTTTCATCTTATCTCTCACTGATTTATCCCATTCCCCTTGTCCAGGCATTGGGTTGACCTATTTACAGGATTGCACTTTATCTCATGGAAAGAAGGGGCTAAATGCCCAGAAGGTGAAAGCAGTTGGTAAAAGACAAAAGCCTAGACATAAAACCTCGAGATGCTTTTCCCAAGAATCCTCAAGAAGGCAATAAAAATCCTCTCATCAAGAAACAAGAGGGACCTAGAAAATAACAAAACAAGACCTAGTCAGAGGATAGGGGGTCTCATCATGAGCCAACCTATTAGGTGCATGGGTACCTAACAATATCACATTGCCACGATCTGGTTACCATGCCATGGCATTGATCTTTGGTTGCATGGGGAAGGGAAAGGGGGTCTCATCAATAGCTAGTTTTATCATCTCTGTGAAAGTACTTGTGGGTAATGCTGTCATCTCTGGTCACCATTCCAAGGCAGTGTCCCCT
>JASDQU010100395.1:352385-363483 GCA_032191745.1 Picea mariana
TATTTAATTATGTTTCCAAATGAGACCAATAAATTAAACATAGGTGAAACACTTGGACGTATGTACCCTTTCTTCAACAGTTCCTCCATCTGCATTTGCAATTGTTTCAACTCCAGTGCACTCATTTTGTAAGGTGTATTTGACACTAGGGAAGCTCCAGGCACTAGATCAATTGATATATCTATCTCCCTTCTTGGTGGAAACCCTAGTATTTCTTGGAATACATCCTCGAATTCTTGTAGTATCGAGAAATATTCAAGTCTTGGCCCCTTTGTATTTTCTGTCTCCTCCACATGAGCTGCATACAATTGACATTCTTTCCTAAAACATCTCTTCAGTTGTAAGGATGAAATTTCCCTTATAGAGATGGGTCTTGGAACTCATTTCATAATGTTTTGTTTTCCATCTTCATCGAGACCTGTAAATGTCTTTCTACAACAATCTAGGACAACATGATGCTTTTCCAGCCAATCCATTCCAATTAGAATATCATAAGACCCCAATGGTATGATATTTAGATCAACATATGTATTCACACCATTAAGTCTTATGGAACATCCTCTGACCATATAATGGATTCTCCTTTTGGTTCCAGTGGTTTATTGAACTAAACTTGACTTTCCAAGATTACTTTTCTCCAAATGTAATCTATCCACTATTTTAGGATCAATGTAACAATGAATTTCTCCTGAGTCAATTAAAATAGAAACATGATGATTTATGATCTTAACTTCCACCTTGATCATATTGGAATGGTACTTTGCTTGTCGATCATCTAAATCTACATAGATTCTTCCCATATATTCGATTGTTGTAGCTTCTTGGACATTGTGAACAGTCTTCACTCTATCCTTTCTATGTGGGAAATCCTTGTATAGGTGATCTTAATTTCATGCCAAAATTGGATTGGTGGTCTTCCCCTTTTTCCCAAGGATTATTGTTTCTTGGTTTCACCCTTAACATACTGATCTTGATGATTTTTATTAGGCTCATTCCTATTGAAGGGAGGTTTGAATCCTTTCCTCCTCTAATAAGAATTCTCCTTCTTCTTATCCTTCGAAGATTTGGGCAGAGATTCTCTGTCCTGGCCTTGCTCGTACAGGTATTTAGCCTTCCTAATGGCCTTAGTCAATGTCTTGGGATCATCATACCTAATATTTTATTTATAAAAGGCTGGTAGTCCACTCAAAAACCTTTGTATCTTCACCTTTTCTTTGTTTATAAACCCAACATATTTTAACAATCCCAATAACTTCTTCTCATATTCTGTCATAGTCATGCTTCCCATCTCGATTTCAAAGAACTCCTACATTTTCTTGTCATATAAATTCTCTAAGAGTTACTCCCTATGGAAGTAATTCTTGAATCGCTTCCAAGTGATCCTACTCTAGTTAATATGTTCAACTTGCTTTAGTTGATCACACCACATTGCAGCTTTCCCGTGTAAATGGTAGGTAGCAATTCAGGCTTCTAGGTTTGATGAATAGTTATGCAATTGAAAATAACTCCTGAGTCCAAGAAACCATTATTTTGCATCATATTCCCTTTATTTTTCACCATCAAAGGAGGGTGGCTTAAGCTTCCTCAGCTCTCCTTGCAAATTGTCCAATTCTTGTCTCCTTATCTGGTGCCTAATAGGAGACACCTCTGGACTGCTTATGGAATCTTTCGATGCATAAAAATTTCTTTCTAAGTAAGGAGGTGAGTGGTTTCTATTAGTTATGTTGGCACTCCTAGAATAACCATCTCTTCCATGATCTTCTCTTATTTTACGAAATCTGCCTTCTTCCTCTTGTTTTGAATTTGATCCCTTCCTTGTTTTCCTCTGCAACTGATTTAATCTTTGCAGCACTCAAGAATTTATCTAAATTTTCTCTCTCATCATTCTCTCATTGTCTGCTTTGTATCTTTGCACTTCTATTTTCATGTGTCTTACAGTTTCTATTAATGTTTCATGTTGTCCTCTGCCCTTGCGTCCATTGGACTCTATCTCTGCATTACCAACTCTGGTATTCTATCCTTTGGCCTCCTTATCATGGTTGGAGGTTCCCTCACCATCTTCCATTTATTCAATACACATTCTGAGCTGATGTGTTTAAACCCACTAATTCTGAAAAATGTGCAAGCAACCATTTTGTTAGAATTAAGCATACGATAATCACAATTTGCCAAACCATGTTACAGGTCCCTTTTCTTCTCAATTCATGAATAACATATATCTATCAATATGCATCATATAACACATCTATGTTATCCTTTGGCCGATACAAAATTCAATTCTGCACAGGCGCTTCTTTCAAACCACCTTCCCAGGTGACCATGACTCAAAAATGCGGCTAAATCCTTCCCGGTGCTTTCTATGTTAGAAAATTACTATGTCAGAGATAGAGTGGTTGAAAATCGATCGAGGTATGAGATCGAAGGTCAACAATAATTTTGAGAGGACAACGTTCTCGCTCTTTATCAGAGAGATCTGTCCCCATAATCTGAAAAGTGCTCACCCAAATCTCCTTTAAATCATGGTTGTTGATCCCTTGTCCTAACGAGATCAATGACACTAGAAAATAGCAGGCTGTGAACTAGAAAGTTTGCTAATTTTTCCTCCTCTCCATGTAATGGTACCCCACCATTGATTTTCCATTTACAAATCAATGACTATCCCCAGATCCTTCTTCCTTAGCGTCCTATTCTAAACTTACATTGACAGGTGCTAGCTCCTTCCTCACCTGTGACCTTGGGTTGTGACCCAAGGCTTACCCTCCCGGTGCTTCACAACTCTAGAACCTTCAGCCAAGACCAGATCAATGGTCCTCATCCTCATTCATGATCAATGATCGTGATTCACTTTGGGACTCTGTGCTTCAGAAGTCTCAAATTTCCCCTCTTTTTTCCTCCTGGAATGATTTCACCCGGAGTTCACGATCTATCAATGCGTTTCCTCCCACAGATTGATGACTATGAATTTCTTCAACTCTTCAGGATTCAGGAGTTTCAAAATCTCTTCCTTCACTTTGTCTCAAATTTCTTTCACCTGAACTCGACAATTCATCGGCGTGTGTCTCTCATAGATCAATGATTATGAATCTCTTCAGCTCTTTAGGCTTCAGGAGTTTCAAAATCTCCTCCTTCACTTTTTACCAGAGTGTTGATCCTCCAAACCACTATGAGATATACTGCTGCGTGTCTTCTGGGATCAACAGTAGATATGTACTCTGGATTTTGGGCCTTTGGGTGTTCTCGACCTAACGCCAACTATCACATATTTTTCCTCTAGAGTGTCAAGTCTCTCGACTGCATGATCTTTCACCACGTGGCGAAATACTAGTAGCATACATGTGGCCCAATCAAGAGGGTGACACATGTCACATTCTAACTGACATTTCAATCCTCCACAGGTTCAAAAATTTCTGACATGTGGAACATATGCCATGTGTGCATGTCATCCTAGGTGATGTCTGCGAGCCATGTCACTTTAGAATTTTGGGCTTCGGAATATTTTATGGTTTCTCTCCTCAAGTCTCCTGAAATCTAAATTTCCAACTACTTAACCTTATGGGGTCCACATCACCTCTAGGTGATGTCATAATTCTCCACCACTTTGACTCTTTGAGCTTTAGAACTTAGGGATTCAGGAGTTTCCATACTAGCACACTCCAATTATCCCGAACTCTAAATTTCCTAACTATCCAATCTGTCAACACGTGTCTCCCTTATCAGATGGTCTGTATTAACTCTGGAATTCAAGACTTCGAGTAGTTATTTCCCTAGTGCTTCGATATTCAAAACATTCCGGAGTACTAAGTCTCTGAAGTGAGAGATATAGTGTCACGTGTCCTTGTTGATGGATGATCTAGATGAACTCTGGGCTTTGTACCTTCGCGAGTTCTAGATTTTTGCATCCATCTTTCTTTTGAAGTGGTAATCTGTCGTAGTGTAGGACCTCCATCCACGTGTCCACTTCGATCAATGGTCTATATCTACTCTGGTTCTTTAGAGCTTCGAGATTTTGGGATTCCTTTACTCACTCACCTTCTTTTTTCTTCCTCCCTAAGTATGAGATCACCTGTCATGTGTCCCCTTCTTGAAGATCAATGACCATGAGTGATTGCGGAGACTCAACTCACTCACTCTTTAATTTTCTTCCTGATCTCCACAATGTAAAGGTTCTAGTCTGTAGTGGGATCAATATCCACCATTGATCTTTTTATTTAGCAAGATCAACAATCCTAAGTGATTGCAGGATCACAACTTGCCCAATATTTAATTTATATCTCGATCCCCATAATGCCTCCCCACCGTCGATTTCTCTCTAATGATATCTGAGGATTGTGACTTAACTTTTATTCACCTTCATCGAAAGACCCTTGTTCACCTTCCCTCTGATCCAACGATCCCAAATTTCTCTTGATCCAATAGTGGCAATCGCTCTTGAATTCAAAAGGGACAATCATGATCCTTTGAACCCTTACAAAGGATCTTTGACATTCTAGCTCTTGCATAGATTCTGCAACACCATTCCTCCTGATATTTTCATCTTCACAGTCATAATTAGATCTCAACTGCGAGACTCTGACCAATAGACTTGACCTATACCGGCCCATTGTTTCAACTAGAAGCTCCAATACCAATCTGTAACATACCTTGCCACCCACAGGCTAAGGTACACTACCTTCAAGATCACCCTGGAACTTATTTCTCTTACTAATACCCTTTTAAATTAACAAGGACACATAAAATAAAAAATTCTAACAACATGCACAATAATAACCAGCAAGCATGCATATTCTAAAGATCCAATTAAACGATAAATAAATACACAGTGGAATACATTCATATACAACTAAATCATACCATAATAGAGAGAACTTATATTTATAAAATAAGACACCAATTAGCTACAGACCAAGGACGTTCCACCTAACCATAGAAACTACTCCTCCAAATCTGAATTGTAGTGTCACCCCCGAGCCAAGGTTATAAATCCACAAGGATGGTTCTAGAGTGTTACTTGGCTTCCCGAACCAGTCAACACTCAAGCTCTCAGAAGCTTTCCCAACACTCACAACAATCCAAGTACCCAACCCTCTTGTACCCAGATTGCAACACCCAAGAGAATGGACCTCCACCCTTCTCTTCCATGTAGTCCCTTAGGTAACCCTTCTTCTTCTAGGGCTTCAACGTAACTGGTCCAAAATATCAATGTTGGAACTCTCAGAACTCACAACTATCAACAAAGAGGGTCACAGGTCAACACATCTTAGACATGAAGGCCTCAAGTCATGACTGGATTACACCAGCGACCTCTACAACCAATGATACCATGGCTTCTCTTCAACAGTTCATTTTCCTTTCCCCATTCCAAGACACAAATGAGAAAGATGAATGAGTGATGTAAATGAGTGGAGAGAGATCTCCACCCAAGGTGAGAAAAAATGATCAATCAATGAAAATTAATGCATGAGGGAAATAATGGAATGAAATAAGAAGTGAATGAGTGAATGATCCAACATCCAACCCCCTCAAAATACCAGGGGTGAGTTTAAGTATTTCGTGGGGAATCAAGAACCTCCCAACCTCCCCCAAGAAGCTCATGTAACTGATCCACTCATTTAGACAAAAAGGGTAATTAAAATAATAAATAACATGTGTCCCCTCAAGCCCCCTCTCTTGTGGAATCATATCTCCCTATAACTCTAGTCCTTGTCCATCTAGCAACCAATGATGTACTTATTTTTAATAATGATCAAAACATTACATTTCTTGGGCACACTGGCCTTTTAATAATTGTTTGGGCACTCTGGCCTCTCAACATTGTAACAATACATTATTTAAAATGGGGGTTCAAAACCCGGGGTGTTACAAGCCCCTAATTCCTTCATATCAAATTGTGTTAAAAGATGAGACTTCAAATAACAAATAACATCCTTACTGTTACTAAATAATAACATATTATCTACATATAAATAGATAACAAGGAAATTCCCACCATCTTGTTTGTAATACACATAGTGGTTCGATTTGAATCTCAAAAATCCTAATTCCAACACAAAAGAATCAAGGTTTGTGTGCAACATTCTAGGAGACTATATGAGAGCTTATAAAGGCTTTTTTAATTTGAAAACAAATGAATCTTTACCTTTTTCAACATAGTTCTGAGGCTATTTCATATAGATCTCCTCCTTTAGGTCACCATGTAGGATTGTTGTTTTCACATCTATCTATTGTATCTCTAAATCAAAGGCTACTATTATAGATATTATAGGAACATATTAGATGTTAAATTAGCAAATGGAGGAAATTCTCACAAAATATTATCCCCTCATATTGGGAATATCCTTTTGAATGAACCTTTCATTGTTCTTTTCAACATTTCCATCTAAATTCATCTTAATTTTTAACACCCATTTATATCCAATGTTAGGGACCTAACCCCTCACGTAGGTAGAAAAATATATTCCGATGTAATAAAGGTCAATATTAATAAGGCCTTGCAATAAGGTAGAATAAGTCGAAAGTAAGAAGACCTAATAGAATCTCCTGCTTTTAGAAGGATCTTCCTCTAGATGGTTCTTTTGATATACATATTTAGTATAAATAGGAGTTGAGGGTATGATAACCCTAGTTTGGATATTATTGTAATAGAGCTCTCCTCGAGTGGAGGTTGGTCCCTCAAAGAGGCATGTGAACAATGATCTCAGTAATCAAAGTGTTATTTTTGGTGTTATTCTAGTATCATATCAATATTATTATGGTGTTGTTCTGGTTACATTGTTTTTCATCTTCCATTTCCATCATTTTCTTTATGTTCTGCATGCTTTTTATATCTCGAATATTACAAGTGGTATCAAAGCACTTTCCTCGACAGAAAATTGTGGGTTAATTTTTTTCAGGGTAGAGACATATTCCGACGTCTTCAAGCTACAAAGATTTTTCATTACACACATAAACCCGCGGTCGGGGATTCATACACATAGGAAATACAAGTGGTACTTAAACACGCATTTGTTGTCCACCCTTGTAACCTCTGTTGGTACCCCTTCGAGTGGTAGCACATCAGAAAAAACTTGTATACGGATCGGCCTAGATATCCTGAAGCCCTCTTTAGATAAACTGATTGATCGCCTGACTGCTATAGTGCCACCGAGAACATCGCTCGGTAAGATACTCTCTAGTACCTGGGTATTCGAGTAGTATGGCTAAGCGTATGGTCTAGCCTCCTTAGTTGGTTTTTTGAGATATTTGGCCTAGTAATATTGTTGGACCACACACGTATATCAGAGAGATATAGCACAGGGAAAACGCTTGTTTGTAGAACCCTTGGATACCTAAAATTTTGGGATGGAAGAAAAAAAACAAAAAAAAAACAGACAAGATCTATTTCCGCGCAACTATGTCTCCTTCATTCGAGTTTCCAAATAATTACACATTTTTTCATGATTAATAATTTGGCCATTTCACCACTACAATATTCTTCAAACCAGAGTATAACTTCGCAGGTGTTAGAAAAAAAAAAAGTCTATATTTTGTTGCACCATTATTTGATACCTATTCCATTGCATTTATCTGTTCGCCCTTATCACATGCATACCTATCAGTTTTCAAAAAATATTTTGACCCCACCCACCCCTTTTTGGTTCCCTCATCATCATGGCCCATACCCATATCCAATACTTGGAAGATCGCTTCAATATAGCTTCACAGAGACCCAAAAAGAAGTGAGACAGATCAATGCCAATATTTCCATCATTAATAAAAACATGAATTACTCCATCGTTGCCTCAATAGAGGAACACAAAGAAGACCTAAAACAAGACATTACTACCCAGATTGAATCTGTCGCTTTGATGATCTGCACCAAGCTGCATATTCCTATAGATCCCCCTTTATCTGACCCACCTTTGCATACCGAAGCTATAACTTTCTCTCATTCCCATAATTTACATCCCCATAACTCTCAACATGAACTACGCCTTCTGCGTGTGTATGTGACCAAATTTGATGGCTCGGATCCCACTGGTTGGGTAACTCAAATGGAACATTATTTCTCTTTGTATGACATTACAGATGATTTGGCCAAACTCAGGTATGGTGTTCTCCATCTAGATCAAGAACGTTGGCAATGGAGAAAAACTACCCATCACGGGTATGTTTCTTGGACACACTTTGTAGCAGAGCTTTATGAATGCTTTGACACCGACACCAACCATTTAGGTCATTTAACAAATTTGAAACAATCTAGAATAGTGGAAGACTTTATAGATGCTTTTGAGTGACTGCATTTTTGTACAGAGGGCTTGTTTGATGTTTTTTTCCAAGAATGTTTTATCAATGGCCTCAAGGATGAGATTCGTTCCCATGTCCTCATGGCTCGTCCTAAGATTTGGGTGGAGGCTACTAAAATAGCTAAGGAAGCACAACAAGTTGTCTCTTCTCAAAACCAAAAACCCTCCTTTATTCCTTGCACTAAACCAGTAAATCCCACTCCTCCTTCTGCTCCACTAAAGATCCAAAAATTGACCAAGGCTAAAATGGCTAAAGGCCAACTCAAAGGCCTTTATTATAATTCTGATCAATGAAGGACACATAATACAAATCCTTAGAAATCAAAGAAACTTTAACTTGATTGAATACATCAGAATGAATCAACTCCAACAACCTAAAAGATTTGTGCAAACAAGAATAAATTGAACACGATTGTGTTTTGCATATACACAATGTTATCAAAAATCAAACTCAGGAGAATGATCATTCAATCGATCAACAATATTTTTATTTTTCAAGGGGCCTTTCTCACCTATATGGCCCAATATTTAGTTTCATAGCATTGTATTCTCTATGGTTGAATTGATTTTTGAAGAAAGAGTATCATTAGGAGGTTATTATTGTGAAGTTGTAGATCTTATAGATATATTTTCTAAAAAAATGGAAGAAATATTACACTGAATAGTTCATGCATCAAGTTGGAACAAAGTTCCCACACAAACACCCTTAGCGAGTACCATCTCTCCTTAGACCATATTACAACCTTTGTAAAAGAAAACAACCTACTCATCTGTGTCATTTAGTGTGCTTACTTGTAGTAAATTTTGTGTTAGAGACAAAATGTGTAAAACTCCATTGATCCACTTTACTATGGCATCAAGGAATCTAATCATGAATATTACACAACCAACTAGTCTAAGAGGAAATTCATCACCAAGGTATACCATCCCCAACATCATATTTCTCATACATTCAAAACTAGGGATGATGGGATGTCATATGGAAGAAAGAGGTAGAGTCTATAATCCATGCATTGTGCCTTGAATAGGTTACCAAAGGTGCAACCAAATTTATCGTCATCATCCGCTTGAGATTTTTTTCATCAACATAATCATTATTTTCCTTATTATTCTTATTCTTCTTTCCATGCAATACATTATAAAATTCTCGACCTTGCCACAATTCAAACATTTTTCCTTGAACTTTCTAGGAGACTTATGTCTCCCACAAGATTTGGATCTACAATTTTATCTCTTCTTTCCTTTGTCCTTCTATCTTCCATGAACATCTAAGTACTTATCGGTGGATTTGGAATCTTTTCACCTCACTTCCTCTAATAGAAAGCACATATTTATTGATAGTGATTCCAATGGTCATTACGAAGCTTTCCCATGAATATGGAAAGTAACACAAAAAGGTCATAGGTTGATCCTCATTTATCTTCACTTCAACTAAAATCATCTAGGTCACAATAGTATTAAATGAATTTAGGTGCTCAGCTACAAAATCACCATCACCCATTCTCAAGGAAAACAAAATTTCCACATAAAAAGTTTATTAACAAAGGATTTAGCTTAATACAAATCCCTCAAATTCTTCCATATATATAGTGCATTTTTTTCTTCAAAAATTTTCAATAATAAAAAATAGGGAAAACAATGTCTAATAAGGCTTCTTTTCTTTCTCTCCAACACCACCCATAAATTGAGTGCAATTAAACTTCTCCATTTCTAATCTAGATAAACTTTTCATTTCCATGCAACACAATTTCCTTATTCGCAAGATCCCACTCCAACAATGATTAGATCAATAAACCATGTGCCTAACACCTTGGAGTTGAGGTTATCAAGATCCTATACCAAATGAAAGGGAGAATAGGTGAGCAATACAATTTCTACACTAATCTATGAGAAAACAATGTGCATCATCTAAAAATATAATAGTTGCAAAAAATAAATAAACAACAAACATGATTTTCCGGGAAAACCCTTTAAGAAAAAAAAACCCACACTCTAAAGAACACTTAATGTATTATTCAACAACCAAATGGTTATAATACAAAGTCTTTTTGGTCTCTAGTGTTAATTGAGCAGTGGCCTAATTCTTGAGAAATTTAAATTTTGACACCATAACACTAGGATTAAACTCACTCTCTATGATTTCCTCCAACCCTATAACTCAATAAATAATCATAGTAAAACCATAAACCATTTATGATTTACTATTAGTGTATACTATAAACCATTAGATAGTTATTCCATGCCACTTCTCTACTCTACTACAACATTACAAGTATTCTATGATTAATTACAACACTACAAGTATTCTCTAATCAACCCTTGTCCAAAAACATTTAATTATGGATTTCTAAACAAATAATGTCTAAGTCTACAATCTCAAACTTATTTTGTTCATGTTTCCATTCATTCTCAATGGATGTACTACACTTATTCTTTTCTCTGCTGCTCAACTGCAACGCTCCTAAGTATTCTCTATTCAGCGCCCGTCCAAACACACTTAACTATGGATTTGTAAACAAATAATGGCAGTGTTCACATTCTCAAACTTATTTTGTTCATGTTTTCGTTCATTCTCAATGAACATTTTAGTGAGTATTTGCTTAATTATTGATTTGAATTTGCTGGAGACAAGAGGCTAAATTACAACGAGGGATAGATAAGACATTTTGACTAAATCGATCCCAAGGAAAAAAGTTGTTCAACCAAATATTGATTCAAAAAGTTATTTAATCAAAAATGTTTTCACCATAGCGGATACTATTTCTATTATGAATTAATAGATTAACAATTCAGATGAATAATTATATATGTTATGT
>JASDQU010100395.1:363533-374559 GCA_032191745.1 Picea mariana
ATCCACTTCGAGACTCCATGCTTCGGGATTTTGACACTTTCAACCTCTGCTTTCCGCTGGAGTACTCCATACCCGAATTTATAGATCAGGCACCACGCGTCCACCTCAAATCAACGGCTCTATTCCATTTTGTGACTTCGACCTTTGGAAGTCTCAACTTCCCCTTCTTGCTTCCTCCCGGGATGCTTCCACCCAGAGTTCACAATCTTTCGAAACATGTCCTACCATAGATCAACAGCTACAAGTGATTGTGGAGACTCAACTCTCTCACTCTTTAATTTCCTTGTCGATCTACGCAAAGAAAAGATGCTCGTCCGTAGTGGGATTGATATCCACCATTGATCTGGTGATCTACCAAGATCAATGATCCTGAGCGATTGTGGGCTCACAACTTGCAGAAACTTTAATTTTCTTCCCGATCCCCACAATGTGTCCCCACCGTTGATTTATCTCCAATGAGATCTCACGGTTGTGAATTAACCTTTTCTTCTCCTTCATTGGATGACCCTTTTTCACCTTCCCTCCGATCCAACGATCTTATATCTCTCTTGATCCCATAGTGGCGATCGCTCCCAAATTTGAAAGAGACGGTCACGATACGTCGAACCCTTACAAAGGATCTCTGATGTTCTAGGATGGTCACGATCCTTCGAACCCTTACAAAGGATCTTTGATGTTCCTCCTGATATTTTCAACTTCATGGTCAAAATTCGATCTCAACCATGAGACTCTGACCAACAGACCCACCCCATATTGGCTCAATGTTTCAACCAGAATCTGTGATACCAATCTGTAACACACCCCACCACTCACAGGTTGAGGTACACTACCTTCAAGCCCACCCTTGGACTTATTTCTCTTACAAATACCTTTTTAAATTAATAAGGATGCATAAAATAAAATATCTAATGACATGCACATCAATAACCATCAAGCATGCATATTCTAAAGATTCAATTAAACGATAAATAAATACACAGCGGAATATATTCATATACATATAAATAATACCATAATAGAGAGCCCTTATATTTATAAAATAAGACACCAACTGGTTGCAGACCAGGGACATTCCACCCAACCATAGACACTACTACTCCAGATCTCAACAGTAGTGTCACCCTCGAGCTAGGTCTATGAATCCACAAGGACTGTTCCAGAGTGTTACATGGTTTCTCGAACTAGTCAGCCCTCAAGCTCTCACATGATTTCCCAACACTCACAACAATCCAAGTACCCAGCTCTCTTCTACCCAGCTTGCACCACCCAAGAGAATGGGCATCCACCCTTCTCTGCCACACAGTCCCTCATGCAGTCCTTCTCCTTCCAGGGCTCCAGTGCAAATGGTCCATAATCTCCATGTTGGAACTCTCAGGACCTTGTTGGCAGCCCAACATATTTTTAACTTTTTAAATATCAAATAATAATATATGTAGCTGCCTTATTAGGGTTTTACATTTTTATGTTCTTCATAAGCAATTTTTGAAACAACAAATGCATGTTTTCGGTTATTCCTAGTGTTTTTGTTTCCATGCTTCGTTCATGACTAAAAGCATGAAAACGAAGCATTAAAACTTATGATTGTATTACCGCTCTATTTAAAAGCTTATGAAAGGAAAATGGATCAACATTTTGGTTAATAAAGTCTTTGTTCTTTGCTATGAAGTTCATTCTCTTTGTTTCCCTCCTAGAATGTCAGGCATGCTTATGGATTGTTATATGAATCAATAAAGGTCCTTTTAATTTAACCATACATATATTTTTGTGTCGTTTTGGGTCATACGTTCCCTTGTCACTAGACTTTGGTTTATAAGTTTCCTTCTCCTAAACTTTAGAACCTAACCCACCTTGTTGCACAATCATTTTAAATTTTTAATGCACCTGATCGTGGTCTGTACTATGTGGGAGGTGGCAGTCCGATCACAGTGAGCCCATCATTTCGAAGCTTAGTCTTGGTTTTTTCAACACCCCTCACATTTATTTCAAACAATGCCTATCTTTTGGTTGAGAATCTTCTTCTCATTTGCCATAGATTGTTGATGAGTTTCGGTTCTGGAGTATACCTCTGGTCTATTCTTAGAAACCCTCCATATGCACTGTGTTTGGTTGTTTTCTTGTCGAATTCCCATGGCCCTGGCTGTTAGGATTGAACCCAACAGCACTCAGACCTTGCTCCTGTGCGATGATGCAAGGGAGGATCTCGAGGGTCACGACTGGCTTGTTTTCCTTGAGAAATTCTAGGGCTTTAACCTTCAAACCGCTCAAGAATTCGCCCTCTCATTTGATGGATGTCGAGCCAAGGTGGGGTACATTCAACTCGAAGTTACAGAGGACTTTTTAAGTCAAGCAACAGGTCTCCCTGCGAGCGAGCAGAAGTGGTTCAAGAATGCCAAGGTCGAGGAGGTTTTGTGGAGTCTTTTCTTTACATCTCGAAAGATCAATGGATGTGACAAAGGTATGCCAGTGTCCCTATTGAAAACCCGATGGCATGGTTTTCTTGCAGTGCTGAAACAATTCATGACGTGTGAAGTCCGTTTTGGTTTTGTCTTTCTATATCACCTGTGTTTTCTCATGAATTTCATAGGGTTTCCATTAAACATGCCTTATTACCTATGGAGAAGCCTGTATAAAATGGCTAAGAGTTATAAGAAGCAATGTTTGGATTCAAGCCTTTTCCACCACGATTTGATAAAAATTATGCTTGCACATCAATTGAAGTTACAGAACGATGACTGGGATTCGTTCCTAACCTGAAATGGTTTCGCTAACTCATATGTTGTAGAGGTTGACAAAACCATGATTGAGGAAACCTTAGTCTATCCTAGAGTTTTCCCTTCATCTACACAGGCCTGTGTTACGGCCACTCACAGTAAGCCTTTACCCGACCCAAAAGTTGCTGAGCAGACCCATGAACAAGATGCACAGCCTAACGCCTCTGCCAAAAAAGCAAACAGACCTGTTGGCAAACCATCTAAGGGTGATATCGATTTAAGTTTTAAAAATAATAGGGAAGGAAGGCTGATCTCGAGGAAGACATGAAATAAATCAAACCCTCATGTGAGATCGATCAAGATGATCGAGATCCATGAGATCTCGGATTCTGAGATTGATATATTTCTAGTCGAAGAAGACCCTCCTTCCTTCCAAACACACCTCAATTAGTCTTACAATTTCATGGATAATCTTCCACCTTGTCTGAAGCATAGTGAAGGGTTTCCAAGTATTAAGTTTGGTGACAAATCTACAGGCCACATTGGGGACGTTCCTGTACACAACCGTGGGTATTCTCAATCGACCATCACACAGTCACAATGCGAAACGTGTATGTTCTGGATTGACAAGTATTACACTGATATACCCATTTTACAGTCACAAATCAAATCCCTTACTGATCAGGTCAACCCCTTAATAGATGAAAATCGCAGGCTCAAGTCTATTGTTAAGGGACAAGGGAAATGCTTGAAAACTACAGGGAACGTCATATTAAAAAATGTCGAGACTGCAACAGCAGTAATCAATTCTGAGATCATGTAATTTGATATGATTTTAGAGTTAAAAGTAAGATTTCTTTTTATCTTAAAATAGTGTTATATTTTGTTTATTGAATAATTTATATTTTGTTGTTAGAATAGACTAGGTACAGAATCAGCAGATTCTATATCCAGTCTATTCTAATTCGAAATTTGGAAAATTGTGGTTAAATGAATATCTAAATTTCTTTATTTTATCTTTTCCTTTCAGGATATCTGGGAGTCTATGGTGACCAAGTGATCTGAAGCATTTTGGGGGCTTGTTAGCCATATCTATGAGCCATTTTTGTATAAACAGGAACAAATTTTTTTTAGCTTTTTAAGATTTAGTGTGATCTGGGGTGGTTACATTCCCCCTTTATTTTTGTAATCAAGAGATGATTGTATATTATCTCATAAGATAAGACAGTTACCTTTCTGAACCCTTTAAAAACTCATATTTGTTTTTGTAAAGGGATCATCTTGGCCTAGGGCTGAAGTATGGACAATTAATTCACAGACTTCAATGGAACAGAATGTATATTACAGCTTTATCTTCTTGTGTATGATGTCTTAATTTAAGTTTTGTTTATGTTGACAAGATAATAGGTGTTGATAGCTTTTGTTTTCATGCTTTATTATGAGTCGGGATAATTCATTTATAAATACTGCCCATATGTGATGTTTCAGATATTAAAAATAGTGATCATTCGTTCAATCCAAATGATAAGGTTTTTCTTCAATTTTGTTGAAAGATTAAAAGTAGGTTGTTACAGTTAGATTTATCTTGCACGTAATCACTTGCAATCATAGATATCAAAGCTATTATTTGCATCTCTTCGTTCTGTCATTAAAATTCAACAGTCAATATACTGTTTTGCATTTATTCTGAATAGTTTCAAAGTTCACTGTAGGTTTATCTCTTGGACAGGCTGGCTAGACATTCTATAATTATACAGGTGATTGGATGCATGTCGAACAACACATTAATAGGTTAGTTTATTTCTTTTATCTTTTGTTTGTCTTGGAAACTCTTATGTGTGACCTGGCTTTAACCGTTCACATATTTATGTTTCATAGTATATTCTTTTTGTTTAATCTTAGATAAATAATGAAAAAACAAAAAATAGTTTATGTTCTTTCTTTATCTTCTTTTTTTAAAGAAACCATCTTTTCATAGATTTTCGTGAGTTTAGATTAAAACTTGCACTTGTATAACATGCACATAAATTAGATAAATAGATCTGTTGTGTAAATATTATTTAAAATAGTTATATAGATACGCATGTACATATATATACTAAGTAGTTATTTGTTAGTTTGTTCTTTTTCTTTTATTTGTTTCTTTTAGGACTTTTAGATTGGCCAACAGAGCCATTAAACCCGTCGGAGTGAGTCATACCAAACGGCTTGGGTTATTTAGACAACCCCAGACTGGACTCATTCTTCCAATTGAAGGACAGTCATTTTCGCCTGTCAACAGACCTACAACTGTGAACAAAGATGGGAAAAGACCAATGCATCTTAGACATGCAAGCCTCAAGTCATGGCTGGATTACACCAATGACCTCTACATCCAACGATACCATGGCTTCTCTTCAGCAGTTCGTTTCCTTTCCCCAAGCCATGACACGGATGCGGAAGATGAACAGGTGACAGAAATGAATTGAGTGAGATCTCCACCTAAGGTGAGAAACAATGAACAATCTGTGAATGAATGCGTGAGGGAAAGAATGGAAAGAAAGAAGAAGTGAATGAGATAACGAGCCAACCCTCCCAATCATACCAGGGAATGGCTTAAGTATTTTCGTGGGGAATCAAGAACCTCCTGGCCTTCCCCAAGAAGTTCATGTAACTGATCCACTCCCTTAGACAAAAGGGTAATTAAAATAAGAAATAAACATTTATCCCCTCAAGCCCCCTCTCTTGTAGAATCATAGCCCCCTATAACTCTATTCCATGTTCGTCTAGTAGCCAGCAATGTATTTATTATTAATAATGATCAAAACATTACATTTCTTGGGCACACTAGCCTTTTAATAATTGTTTGGGCACTTTGGCCTCTTAGCATTGTAACAATACATTATTTAAAATGGGGGTTCAAAACCTGGGGTGTTACATTGTTCCTCCTTGTTTACCCATGTTGAATTGAGCTTAAAGGTTGGGACCTAGGTGACCTTCTTCACACAAAGTATTGGGATAACGCCCTTGTTAGGAACTGGGGAGGAGTGTTGGATTTACTTCACACACACCTAGGATTTATTTTTCCTAAGGTTTTTCTTATGTTTATTATTCATTATTTAGTCTCCTATATTTTAGGAAGAATATTCCTCTAGGGAGAATATTCTCTTCAATTTTCACTTCAGTTTGATCAGTTGAGTGGAGTCTAGATGCTACATTGGTTTTTTCACCATGCATCATTGGGATCATCACCAGCTAATGCGCATTTTCCTTGGGATCATCACCAGACTAGTGCATTCCCCATGATTCCATGATCTCCTCCTCACTTCACTTTGTTTCAATAAATTAACTGAAGACTTATAGACTAGTTAACTCAGCTAGGTGGCAGTTCACTCCCGTAATTTTCCGAGAGACTAGACTAGGTGGAATTTTACTCCTATAACTATTGGTGTGTGTATAGATCACTTTATACCACCACTATGGTGCATTTTATTGTTCTCCAGTGCACATTGGTTGAGTTATATAGAGTATATCATGTGTAAATTATTCATTATTCATTTGGTTAATGAGATTTCTTCCATTCTTTCTCTCATGCTTCTCTTTTCTTCTATTTTCTCTGCAACTGTGTATGTCAATTCCCAAATAGATCTATTATGTGTAGTTTCAACATATTTACATGGTATCATAGCTAACAGATTGCTAGGGAAAAGACACACCAAATTATTTTTCGCAGGTACCAAAGATTGAAGACAGTGGAAAAATAGAATTCCCAAAAGAATTCATTCTTACAGCTTACAACTTCTTTGCATGGAAGGAGAAGATGATCATGCATCTTCCAAGTAGAGGATTGTACAGGTTAACCATCAACATAGAAACAAAACCAACATTAGCCATATAAAAATTCAAGTATCTAAATCGAATGGATGAAGCATTCAGAATAAGTTGCAGTCTCATTTCTCTTGATCTCCTCTTTCACATATCTTCATGTAAAACCCTCAATGAATCCTGGACCACCATGGAAGGGATTTTTGGAAAACATGATGAGATGAGGGGACACATGCTCTACGTGGAATTTCTCACATTGGATCCAAAAAGCTTCGACAATGTCAAATATTTCTTTACAAAATATAAGGATTTACTGTCACAACTCAAGGCTTGTGGGGTTGATAAATCTAAGGAGGAGAAACAAATCGTCCTCACCATTCTCTCCAATATTGGTCCTGAATTATCATTTTTTGTATCCACATTGCATTCAGTCAAATTTTCCTCTGGAGCCACCTGGAATATGCCTTCTCTTGAGGAATTTATCGAATCCCTGACACAAGAGTAGACCAAGCTCATCAACATTGGAAAAATCAAAGGCCCAAGGCGCATGAACTTACTATGCAAGATGGAAATAGTCATCAACATCAGAAATATAAAGATAAATACAAAAGGAAAGCACATGTAAATTTGAAGAAGGAGGGGTAGTCAAAACCCTTCACTAATGCCTCCGGATCCAAAGGTGGAAAGGGAAGAAAAGGGGAGAAATGCACATATTGTCATAAAGGATTCCATCCAAAATCCACATGCATGAAGAAACAAATAGATCTAATGACTCAAATAATTTAGCAAAATAACCTTGTAGATCGCATCTCTGAGGGTGCCAAGAAGAAGAAGCCAGAAGATAAGAATCCCAAGAAAGGAAATTCTAGCCATGCCTTGATTTCCATCAACTCCTCTCTCGATGCTTGGATTGTATATTTAGAAGCATCACATCAAATGGCTTCCACAAAAGCAGTCTATTCTTCATTATATGCATGCAAAGGTCCTCCTATTCTACTAGGGGACAACTCTCCAGTCGAGGTCACCGACAAAGGAAGGATTTAACTCACCAATGGAAGATTTGAGAATGTGTTGCACGTTCCCAAACTTTTTGTTAATCTTCTCTTCATATATCACATGAAAAATTACGGAACTAGAAATAAATCCATATTCACACCTGATGCAGTGGACATCTATGACATGCAAAGCAATTCCAGGGTTGCTACCAGTGAGGTAAATCATCCATCTAGATTGTATACAATTTTTGAATTTATTGAACCATATTTTTCTTTACTGCTTACCCATGCTAATGAAAGCAGTAGGATATGGCATGAAAGGTTTGGGAATTTTAATTTCAGATATATGAAACAACTTAGAAAGAAAGGATTGGTTGATGGTCTACCATACATCCATTTCTCCAAAGGAATCTATGAGGGTTGTGTTCTTGGAAAACACCCTCAAGAGAAATTCGACAAAGGAAAGACTCTAAGAGATTCCTCTCCTTTATATTTGATCCATAGTGACCTCATGGGCCCTTTTCTGCATCCATGAATCAACAAAGAAAGGTACATTCTCATTTTTGTTGATGATTTCTCACGTTTCACATGGATTTTCTTTAACAAGAAAAAATCTGAGGTCTTTCAACACCTCAAATATTTCAAAGCCCTAGTTGAGACACAGTCAGGAAAGAAAATAAAATTCCTTTGAAATGATAATGGGGGAGATAATTTCAACCATGAGATCCAAAATCTTTGTCATGAGGCAGGGATTTAGTTGTAGCACACAATTCCCTATACTCTGTAGCAAAACAGAGTTGTTGAGTGGAAAACAGATCTCTAAAATACTAGATGGCATCTTGCATGCTACATGCAAAGTCACTTCCATAGATATTATGGGCTGAATCACTTAATTATGAAAACTACATCCAAAAAATATCTTCCCATAGATCTGTCAGGGATAAGACCGCCTATGAGGCTTGGAGTGGCCTTAAATAGGAAGTGACCCACTTTCATATTTTTGGTTTAGATGCATGGGCCCAAACTCCCTCGAAAAAGAGGAATTAACTTGATCCACATAGAACAAAGCGTATCTTTGTTGGATACCATGATGGTGTGAAGGGATATAGACTTATTGATCTTTCCTCAGACCAACTCATCATTGAGTGAAGTGTCCAATTTGAGGAAAGTTGATTCGAAAAGATATTTTAAACGACAATGGTTGAGTTATTAAGCATGTGTTAATTAACCATTTAGGAAAATAATGAAAGAAGGAAGAATTAAAGAGGAAACATATCATCCATTAAGAAATATAAATTTCTAAACATAAGCATGAATAACAACAAACCATAAAACACCAAAGTGATAACAGAGTTCGGCTATCTTGCCTACGCCTCTGGGCCTTTGTCTTAGTGGGTGAGGATTTCTTATTTCTATTTGAATATTTAAAAGTACATTTTAACAGTGCTCAATCGTTTACAAAATGATCTGGTATTTTACAACCAGATCTCAAGAACCCAACAAAACTGATGGCACTGAAATCAGATGAACGAAGCTCCCAGAAATAGCTCGCAAAGGTGCTCTCCTCAATCAATTACCTGCATAAAAATGGCTTTGGCTCAACAATCATCCAGCATAAACCTATTCTGAACCTCCTCTATGGATTCAAGAACCTATGGTTTATATAAGCTAGAAGTGGGTAACAACCTCCCAACTTCTCCCCAAGATCTGGCCTCAAAAAGGGCCCAACATCCCCCAATATTGGCCAAAAATCTCTAAAACCTGTTGAATAAATCAATAAAAACCATATTATATAGTTCAAAACCCATTTTTGGACTTAAGAAAAGGCGCAACCACTTATCATTCACGCTCTTGGTCATGTGGGAGCCTGCATGTGGCTAGGCACTAGACTAGATCATTTCCCCCCTGGATTCTGGCCCCAGTCATGTCGCTATGGTGCATGTGGCCTTGTATTAAGCACCCATGCGCCTGAAAGTCTGTTTAGCTCCCGATGGTTTAGCCCTTGGTTACACCCCTGGTCAGTGGGCTATCCCTCCCAACCGGGGCTAACCCCTTATCCGCACCAACAAACAACGCTAAGGTCGCAATCATATTGTGGAATGCCGAAAACCGGGAGCTATTGCCATATATCTCTACCAACATTTTTAAACTGGGTCGTGGTCATATTATGATGGACATATGAAGAATGCGTTGGGGGCTGGGGCCTAGCCCCAGCCTTATCCTCCACCAATTTAACCACGAATTCACTTTAAATATTAATTGCGCCATATATGGCTAAGAGCCAAAGTGAGGGTGGGCTGGCTAGCCTGGCCCTGCCAAGTCTTATGCCCTAACCATAGGTCACGACGTCGACTCCCATGAACTCCAAACATTTTTCCAAAACCAATGAACCACTAAATTGGTGTCACATGGCAGCCCATGACTAAGCCATGTGGCACCTCAGCACTTTCCCACAGTTTCCACATGTCTAGCGATAACTAGTCCACCTATCAACACCTATCAGTTCCACTATACCTGCCACTATAGCTTCTCACGTTAGTCTGTGCCACGTGTCACCCTTGCAATGGTTCCACGTTTCACACTATGACTGCTCCACCTATACCTTCCCACGTTAGCAACCTGTCCATATCAGCATGCCATCGCACCCTACAACATTATTTGTATGATCGTACGGCCTATACAGTCAGCTTCCACGTGGAACTGTACGAACTATACAGAGTGTACAGTCATCAATTTTTTCCTTTTTGATGAAATGAATAGACCACGATATCTTGGTCATATGACGTCTGTTTGAGCCCATTCAAGTTGCATTGGGTTTGTATTGACGATGCCTAGACACACGTCCATTTTGAAGCCATTCTAGGCACTTTGATTTTTAGGCCTTCCTAGACCCATTTTGGTCCCGAGATCCAATTCTGGATCACACCTCCCCACTAAAGATCTTTTGGTCCTCCAAAAGGTTAATTACCAGTCATCAAGCGCAGGATAGGCCACCCTACTTGTTATTTTTCTTTAAACTCTGCCCTGTGCACTTGTCTCATCAAGATCAATTGTAAAACAATCATGATAACTGATAGCATATTGTTAGCCATTTGTACCCTGTCACATCTTACTGAAGCCACTATCATACATGTTGACAAAATTACTAATGATAACATCAAAAATATGACTACAAATGAGCTAATATTTTTTTAATACTTGCACGACATTAGCTTATCTTGAAGCAAAGTTTGATTGATCTTCCATTCTACAATCATCTCTTGTTCTTGCTTAAGATTGATTACTTGATTTGAAACAATTATAGGTTTGTTGTTTGCATGAGATGCCTTTCTTAATTGTTCCATTGTTTGAAGAGATTAATTTTCTTTAAAATGATTAACATGTACCACATATTCTTTGCCTGCTTTGATTAGGTGATATTGATTATTTTCCCTGTAGAATATTGCTTTATGATCATACAAGTAAGGACTACCTAAGGCCATTCCACATCCATTGAGTGGAACCACATCACATGTT
>JASDQU010100395.1:386127-402555 GCA_032191745.1 Picea mariana
ATTATTAACGATAAAACTCCTTTCAAGGAAATGCCTTTATTCAGGGAAAGCTTATAGAAATTCCCAATCTATTCCTAGCACGACTCCACCCAACTCCTTGTAAATGTGTTGAACCTGCACATAATAGATCTGGCTAGGAATTGACATACATAGTTGTAGAGAAAATAGAAGAAAAGAGAAGTAGGAGAGAAATAATGGAAGAATTCTCATTAACCAAATGAATAATGAATAATTTACACATGATATACTCTGTATAACTCAACCAATGCGCATTAGAGTAGAATCCAATGCTCCATAGTGGTGGTATAGAGTGATTTGGACACACATTAGAAGTTAGAGGAGTAAACTGCCACCTAGTCTAGTCTCTTGGGAAGTTACAGGAGTGAACTACCACCTAGCTGAGTTAACTAGTCTATCAATCTTCAGTTAGCTGATTGAAATTGAGTGAAGTGAGGAGGAGATCAGGGAATCATGGGTAATGCACTAGTCTAGTGATGATCCTAAGGACAATGCGCATTATCTGGTGATGATCCCAATGTTCCATGGTGACAAAACCAATGTAGCATCTAGACTCCACTCAATTGATCAAATTGAAGTGAAAACTGAAGAGAATATTCTTCCTAAAATATAGGAAACTGAGTAATGACTAAGAAACATAGGGAAAACCTTAGGAAAAAGAAATCCTAGGTGTGTGTGAAGTAACTCCAACACCCCCTTGAACATCACTATGGTGAAAATAAAGAATGGTTCCGAACAATGAGGCCATGTTAGGTACCCAAATACAGAATATACACTGAAATAAAGTGAAGAAAGAGGGAAAACCTCAAGGGAACCCCCCTCAAGGTAAAATGTATGTAAAAATAAGAACTGACAGTTTCTAGGAAACTATGTCCTTCACTCCAAGATGACTTCGTAGAGAGTGGAACTTCTTCTCAGTGAAGGTCTTGGTGAAGATGTCTGTAGTCTATTCTGCTGAAGGAAAAAACTATAGCTTGATGATCCCCTCATGAAGTAAGTCCCATATGTAGTTCATGTGGATTCGATGTGCTTCATCCGCTTCCTGTGAACTGGATCTTTGTAGAACTTCAGAGTGCTCTGGTTGTCACACTAGATGAAGATAGTCCAGTGAAACTGAATTCCCAAATCAGTGAGAAAATGATGAAGCCACATAGCCTAAATGGTTATGTTAACTACCCCTCTATACTCTACCTCAGTTGAAGATAGATAAATATCATCCTGCTTCTTGCTCAACCAACATATAGGTCCAAAACCAAGACAAAGTGAGTAACCATATGTGGACTTGCGATCAGTGCTATCACCAGCCCAGTCAGAATTAGTGAACCAAATGAGATCCAATGTAGAGTCTACTGTATATGGAATCCGAAAGGTGATGGTGCCCTGTACGTATCAAAGGATACACTTTGCATCCTTCCAATGTAGCTCATGCGGCTCCTGCATGAACCTGTACACTTCCCCAACTGCATAGGAGAGGTCTGGTCTGGAGTGTGTGAGATACAACAAGCTCCCCACTAGCTATATGTATAGTGTGCTATCAACCAGTGGAGTTTCTTCACCATCCTCAAGTTAAAATCCTGATAGAAAAGGTGTCAAGGAAGACTTGTAGTCTATTATGTGAAACCTCTCAAGGAGATCTCATGCATACTTGGCCTGGGATAGTTTGATTCCTGATGCATCCTGACTACTCTCGAGTCCAAGCAAGAAATGTAGTGGAACCATGTCCATCATCAAGGACCTGCCATGTAGAATCTTCTTGACTGCATCAATCGGTGAAGTCGAGCAACTGGTGATCAACAAATCATCAACATACCAAACTAAGAGTAGAAGTGAATCAGTCGTCCTAAGCATGTAAACATTTGGGTTTGATTTTCAACATACAAAGTTCTGTGAAAGAAGGTAGGAGTCCATCTTGGCATACCATGCCCTCAGAGACTTCTTGAGGCCATAAATATACTTATTCAATTGACATACCAAATATGAATCCTGCATAAATCCCTGGGGCTGATCCATAGATCTCCTCAGAGAGATCACCATGAAGAAATGCATTCTTTATGTCCATCTCATGGACTTCTGATCCATGGGCTGCTACAATGGAAAGTGCCAAACACACGGAATCCATATTTTCTACTAGAGAAAATGTCTCATCATAGTTAATGCCATGCACCTACTGAAAGCCTTTGGAAACAAGCCCAACTTTGTATATGCTAATCTATCCATCTGTTGCTCTCTTGGTCATGTAGACCCATCTGCACCTGGCAAGTTTCCATCCAGAAGGAAGGGGAACCAGATCCCAAGTCTGGTTCTCGAGGAGGGATTTGTACTCCTCCTGCATGGTGGATTCCCAAAAGGTATTTCCAATAACCTTTCCATAATATTGTGGATCTGAATACTGAACCAAGAAAAGATGCCTGAGTGGCAATGGTTCAGTGGTAGTGAGTGCAAGAGGAGGCTCCTAGAAATCAGATCGAGTCCTCCTTGTATCAGATCGATCACCAATAAGATCCCCTACATCCTGAATGGTAGCTTGGGCCCACTTGGGCCTCTTCTCCGGCTTTGCATATGCATCTAGATACTCTTACTCTGCATCTGACTGTACTGACTTTGTATCTGGATCATCTGAATCCTATGAATTAGAAATTTCATTTGAAGAAGAGTCGAAATGTGAATTCTCATAATATCATATAGGTGGAAGAATAAAGGTGTCTACATGTGTCTACTGAGGTACATGCGAGACACTTTTGATCCAGAATTGGATCTTAGAACCAAAATGGGTTTAGGAAGGCCTAAAAATCAAATTTCCTAGAATGGCTTCAAAACAGATGTGTGCGTAGGCCTCATTGATACAAACCCAACACAACTTGAACATGCTCAAATAGACATCGTATGACCAAGATATCGCAGTCTGTTCATTTCGCCAAACAAGGAAAATTTGATGACTGTACAGTCTGTACAGTGCCACATGGAAGCTGACTCTATAGGCCGTACGACCATACAATTGACATGGTAGGGTGCAATGGCATGTTGACATCAATGCGTCGTTGATTTGGGTAGGTACAGGTGGACCAGTTAGAGTGTGACATGTGGCACCACTGCAAGGGTGACACGTGGCACAGGTTGACATGACAAAGTATAGTGGCAGGTATAGTGGTGCTGGAAGGTGTTGACAGGTGGACCAATTATCGCTTGACACGTGGTAGTTGTGGGCAAGTGGTGAGGTGCCATGTGGCTTATTCATGGGCTTCCACATGGCACCCATTTAGTGGTTCATTGGTTTTGGAAAAATTTTTGGAGTTCACAGGAGTCGACCCCGTGGCCTATGGATCGGGCGTAAGACTTGGGAGGGTCAGGCTAGCCAACCTGCCCTCACTTTGGTTCTTAACCATATATGACGCAGTTAATATTTAAAGTGAAGTCATGGTTAAATTAGTGAAGGATAGGGTTGGGGCTTGGCCCCAACCCCTAGTGCGTTTTTCATATGTCCGTCATAATATGACCACGACCTAGTTTAAAACAACTGGCACAAATATATGGCAATAGCTCCCGATTTTCGACATTCCACCATATGACTACGACCTTAGCATTGTTTGTTGGTTCAAATAAGGGGTTATCCCCCATCGATCAGGATAACCCGCTGACCAGGGGCATAACCAAGGGATAAACCATTGGGATCTAAATCAACTTTCGGGCGCATGGGTGCTTAATACAAGGCCACATGCACCATAGCCACAGGACAGGGGCTAGAATCCAGGGGGGCAATGAACCAGTCTAGCAGCTAGCCACATGGAGGCTCTGACATGACCAGGAGCTTGGAAGATAAGGTTATTCTCCTTTTATTAAGCCCCCAAAAGGGTTTTGAACTATATAATATGGTTTTTATTGATTTATTCAACAGGTTTTAGAGAGTTTTGGCCAATATTGGGCCATTTTTGAGGCCATATCTTGGGGAGAAGTTGGGAGGTTGTTACCCACTTCTAGCCTATATAAACTAGAGGTTCTTGAATCCATGGAGGAGGTTCAGAATAGGTTTATGCTGAAGGATTGTTGAGCCAAAGCCATTTTTATGTAGGGAAGCCATTGAGGAGAGCACCTTTGCAGGCCATTTCTGGGAGCTCCGTTCATCCGATTTCAGTGCTGTCAGTTTTGTTGGGTTCTTGAGATCTAGTAGTACAAGACAAGATAATTTTGTAACCTTTTGGGAACTTTTATGATGTACTTTTAAATCTTCAAACATAAATAAGAAAGTCTCACCCATTGAGACAAAGGCCCAAAGACATAGGCGAGATAACTGAACTCTGTTATCACTTTGGTGTTTTATGGTTTGCTGTTCTTCATGCTTATGTTCAGAACTGTATATTTCTTAATGGTTGCTATTTTTCCTCTTTAATTATTCCTTCTTTCATCGGTTTCCTAAATTGTTAATTAACACATGCTTAATAACTCAACCATTGTCATTTAAAATATCTTTTTGGATCAAGTGGTATCAGAGCTAGTTGATGGTTGTTTTCTGAGTTTGCATGATTACCAGGGAAAGGATACATCATGGTGAAGGAAATCTTGTTGAAGAGAATCCATTGATTGTATTGAGAAAGATAACTTCTCAAAGTGAGAAGATGTCATCAAAAGAGGGACTTTATCATGATGAGAAAGAGTTTTGAAAGACTTTCTTCACCATGTCGGAGATGATGAAGGTTCTATACGAGGATTACTTGGAACGGAAGAGACCAGTTCTAGGTGAAAATTCAAAGGTTAAAGATGAAGAAGGAGAGGATCCTCCTTAAATTCCTCCTTCACCTCCTTCTTCTCATTCTTCTTCTTCTTCAAGATCAAGTTCTAAATCCACTGCAAGAAAACATGTCCATAAACATAAGAAAGAAATTCATTTACCAAAACTTGATGTGAAATTTGAATTACTTATGTATGATGGTGAAGTCAATGCAGAGAAACTTGATAATTGGATCAAATAGATGGAGGTTTATTGCAGTGTGCAACAAATAAAGGATGAGGCAACTCAAATCAAGTTGGCATCGCTTCGACTTGTAGGCACAACACTCATCTGGTGGCAAAGCAAGTTGCAAAATGGAATGCAAGAAGTGGGTAATGTATTTCCATCATGGAAAGCTTTTGTTTCTGCACTTAGAAAGAAATTTTATCCTTTGGGTTATAAAGAGAAAGCTTTAATTAAATGGAAATCTCTTAAACTAATAAAAGGACAAATAATGCAAGAATACACAGATGGATTTTGTAAAATGGCATTGATGTTAGATATTCCTTTACATACCCAAGACACTCTTATGAAGTATATAGGAGGTTTACCTGCACATATTAAAAACACTATATTTATGTTTGGACCTACTAATCTTGATGAGGTTTCTATTCAAGGGACATATATTGAAGTAGGGAAAACAAGGTTGGTTGGTGTATCAGGAGAATCATCTTTAAGGAAAGAGGAAAAAAGCAAGTGGAATGGCAAGAAGGAAAATAAAGTGGCAAGAAAGTAAGAGAATCCCTCTTGCAAGCATTGCAAGAAAGAGGGGCATGATGAGGACCATTGATACAAATTGCATCCTGAGAAGAGACCAAAATGGTTCAAATAAAGGAAAGGGAGGCAAATAGTTGCGGCAACAACACGACCAATAGACTTGGGATCATATTCGGGTGATGAATCTAAAGTCTCATTGGTTGGTTTGGCAGGTAAAATTGGTGATGGATTTGATTCTAGAAATAAATTGTTTCACATAAGGGTCATAATGAGGCATACTAAGGTTGACACATTGATAGATAGTGGATCTCAATCTAACTTGATTTCATAAGAATTGGTTAAACAATTGGGATTAAACACTCAGATGCATCATAAGCCTTACACACTTAAATGGATAAGCAACAATCATTAATTGCACATAACAAATAAATGCACATTAAAGTTTTCAATTTCATATAAGTTTGTGAATGAGGTAACATGTGATGTGGTGCCACTAAATGGATGTGGAATGGTCTTAGGCAGTCCTTACTTGTATGATCATAAAGCAATATTCTACAAGGAAAAGAATCAATATCACCTAGTCAAAGAAGACAAAGAATATGTGGTACATGCTCATCATTTTAAAGCAAATCAATCTCTTCAAACAATGGAACAATTAAGAAATGCATCCCATGCAAACAACACACCTATAATTGTTTCAAATCAAGTAATCGATCTTAAATAAGAACAAGAGATGATAGTATAATGGAAGATCAATCAAACTTTGCTTCAAGATAAGAAAATGTCGTGCAAGTATTAAAACAATATTAGCTCATTTGTAGTCATATTTCTGATGTTATCATTAGTAATTTTTTCAACATGGATGATAGTGGCTTCAGTAAGATGTGACAAGGTACAAATGGATAACAATACGCTGTCAGTTATCATGATTGTTTTACAGTTGATCTTGATGAGACAGGTACACAGTGAAAAGTTTAAAGAAAAATAACAAGTCAGGTGGCCTATCCTGCACTTGATGACTAGTAAGTAAGCTTTTGGAGGACCAAAAGCTCTTTAGTGGGGAGGTGTGATCCGGAATTGGATCTCGAGACCAAAATGGGTCTAGGAAGGCCTAAAAATCAAAGTGCTCATAATGGCTTCAAAATGGATGTGTGTGTAGGCATTGTCGATACAAACCCAATGCAACTTGAATGGGCTCAAATAGACGTCATATGACCAAGATATCGTGGTCTATTCATTTCAACAAAAAGACAAAATTTGATGACTGTACAATCTGTATAGTTCATACAGTTCCACGTGGAAGTTGACTGTACATGCCATATAGCCATACAAATGATGTTGTAAGGTGCAATGGCATGCTGACATGGACAAGTTGCTAACGTGGGAAGGTATTGGTGGAGCAGTCATAGTGTGACACGTGGCACCACTGCAAGGGTGACACGTGGCATAGGTTGACATGACAAGCTACAGTGGCAGGTATAGTGGTGCTGATAGGTGTTGATAGGTGGACCAGTTATCGCTTGACATGTGGCAGCTATGGGCAAGTGCTGAGGTGCCAGATGGCCTAGTCATGGGCTGCCACGTGACACCCATTTAGTGGTTCATTGGTTTTGGAAAAATGTTTGGAGTTCATGGGAGTCGACGTCATGACCTATGGTTTGGGCATAAGACTTGGCAGGGCCAGGCTAGCCAGCACGCCCTCACTTTGGTTCTTAGCCATATATGGGGCAATTAATATTTAAAGTGAATTCATGGTTAAATTGATGGATGATAGGGTTGGGTCTAGGCCCCATACCCCGACGTATTCTTCATGTGTCCATCATAATATGACCATGACCCAGTTTAAAAATGTTGGTAGAGATATATGGCAATAGCTCCTGGTTTTCGGCGTTCCACAATATGACTGTGACCTTAGCGTTGTTTGTTGGTGCGGATAAGGGGTTAGCCCCTGTTGGGCGGGCTAGCCCACCGACTAGGGGCGTAAACAAGGGCTAAACCATCAAGAGCTAAACCAACTTTCAGGCGCATGGGTGCTTAATACAAGGCCACATGCGCCATAGCGACAGGACCGAGGCTAGAATCCAGGGGGCAAATGATCTAGTCTAGCGCCTAGCCACATGGAGGCTCCCACATGACCAAGAGAATGAATGATAAGTGGTTGCACCTTTTATTAAGCCCAAAAATGGGTTTTGAGCTATATAATATGGTTTTTATTGATTTATTCAATAGGTTTTAGAGATTTTTGGCCAATATTGGGGGATATTGGGCCCTTTTTGAGGCCAGAGCCTGGGGAGAAGTTGGGAGGTTATTACCCACTTATAGCCTATATAAACCAGAGGTTCTTGAAGCCATGGAGGAGGTTTAGAATAGGCTTATGCTGGATGATTGTTGAGCCAAATCCATTTTTATGCAGGGAATTCATTGAGGAGAGCACCTTTGCAAGCCATTTCTGGGAGCTTTGTTCATCCTATTTCAGTGCCGTCAGTTTTGTTGGGTTCTTGAGATCTGGTAGTACAATGATAGATCATTTTTTAAACTTTTGAGAACTGTTATGATGTAATTTTAAATATTCAAACAGAAATAAGAAATCCTCACCCACTAAGACAAAAGCCCAGAGATGTAGGCAAGATAGTTGAACTCTGTTATCACTTTGGTGTTTTATGGTTTGTTGTTCTTCATGCTTATGTTTAGAAATTTATATTTCTTAATGGATGCTATGTTTCCTCTTTAATTCTTCCTTCTTTCATTATTTTCTTAAATGGTTAATTAACACATGCTTAATAACTCAACCATTGTCATTTAAAATATCTTTTCGGATCAACTTTCCTCAAATTGGACACTTCGCTCAATGATGAGCTGGTCTGAGGAAAGATCAATAAGTCTATATGCCTTCACATTGTCAGGGTATCCAACAAAGATACACTCTGTGCTATGTGGATCAAGTTAATTCCTCTTTTTAGAGGGAGTCCGGGCCCATGCATCTGAACTGAAAATACGAAAGTGGGTCACTTCCAATTTGAGGCCACTTCAAGCCTCATAGGCGGTCTTATCCCTGACAGATCTATGGGAAGATATTTTTTGGATGTAGTTTGCATAATTAAGTGATTCGACCCATAATATCTATGGAAGTGACTTTGCATGTAGCATGCAAGATGCCATCTAGTCTTTTAGAGATCTGTTTTCCACTCAACAACTCCATTTTGCTACAGAGTATAGGGAACTGTGTGCTACAACTGAATCCTACCTCATGACAAAGACTCTGGATCTCATGTTTGAAATTCTCTCCCTCATTATCATTTCAAAGGATTTTGATTTTCTTTCCTGACTGTGTCTCAACCAGGGATTTGAAATATTTGAGGTGTTGAAAGACCTCAGATTTTTTCCTGAGAAAGAAAATCCACGTGAAACGTGAGAAATCATCAAAAAAAATGAGCACGTACCTTGCTTTGTTGATTCATGGATGCAGAAAAAGGGCCCATGAGGTCACTATAGATCAGAAATAAAGGAGAGGAATCTCTCCGAGTCTTTCCTTTGTCTAATTTCTCTTGAGGGTGTTTTCCAAGAACACAACCCTCATAGATTCCTTTGGAGAAATGGATGTATGGTAGACCATCAACCGATACTTTCTTGATAAGTTGTTTCATATATCTGAAATTAAAATTCCCAAACCTTTCATGCCATATCCTACTGCTTTCAATAGCATGGGTAAGCAGTAAAGAAAAATATGGTTCAATAAATTCAGAAAATTTATATAATCTAGATGGATGATTTACCTCACTGGTAGCAACCCTGGAATTGCTTTGCATGTCATAGATGTCCATTGCATCAGGTGTGAATATGGATTTCTTTCCAGTGCCATAATATTTCATGTGATACATGAAGAGAAGATTAACAAAAAGTTTGGGAACGTGCAACACATTCTCAAAGCTTCTGTTGGTGAGTTCAATCCTTCCTTTGCCAGTGACCTCGACTGGAGAGTTGTCCCCCAGTAGAATAGGAGGACCTTTGCATGCATATAATGAAGAATAGACTACTTTTGTGGCATCCATGTGATGTGATGCTCCTAAATATACGATCCAAGCATCGAGAGAGGAGTTGATGGAAATCAAGGCATGCTAGAATTTCCTTTCTTGGGATTCGTATCTTCTGGCTTCTTCTTCTTGGTACCCTCGGAGATGCGATCTACAAGGTTATTTTGCTAAATTATATGAGTCATTAGATCTATTTGTTTCTTCATGCATGTGGATTTTGTATGGAATCCTTTATGACAATATGTGCATTTCTCCCCTTTTCTTCCCTTTCCACCTTTGGATCCGGAGGCATCAGTGAAGGGTTTTGACTACCCCTCCTTCTTCAAATTTGCATGTGCTTTCCTTTTGTATTTATATTTATATTTCTGATGTTGATGACTATTTACATATTTCATAGTAAGTGCATGTGCCTTGGGACTTTGATTTTTTCAATGTTGATGAGCTTGGTCTACTCTTGTGTCAGGGATTCGATAAATTCCTCAAGAGAAGACATCTTCCAGGTGGCTCCATAGGCAAATTTGACTGAATGGAATGTGGATAAAAACACTGATAATTCACGAACAATATTGGAGAGAATGGTGAGGACGATTTTTTTCTCCTCCTTAGATTTATCAACCCCACAAGCCTTGAGTTGTGACAGTAAATCCTTATATTTTGTAAAGAAATCTTTGACATTGTCGAAGCTTTTTGGATCCAATGTGAGAAATTCCACCTAGATCATGTGTCCCCTCATCTCATAATGTTTTCAAAAAATCCCTTCCATGGTGGTCCAAGATTCATTGAGGGTTTTACATGAAGATATGTGAAAGAGGAGATCAAGAGAAATGAGACTGCAACTTATTCTGAATGCTTCATCCATTCGATTTAGGTACTTGAATTTTTATATGGATAATGTTGGTTCTGTTTCTATGTTCATGGTTAAACTGTACAATCCTCTTCTTAAAAGAATGCATGATCATCTTCTCCTTCCATGCAATGAAGTTGTAAGCTGTAAGAATGAATTCTTTTGGGAATTCTGTTTTTCCACTGTCTTCAATCTTTGGTACCTGCAAAAAATAATTTGGTGTGTCTTTTCACTAGCAGTCTATTAGCTATGATACCATGTAAATGTGTTGAAACTGCACATAATAGATCTATTTGGGAATTAACATACACAGTTGCAAAGAAAATAGAAGAAAAGAGAAGCATGAGAGAAAGAATGGACGAATTCTCATTAACCAAATGAATAATGAATAATTTACACATGATATACTCTATATAACTCAACCATTGTGCATTGGAGGAGAAGAAAATGCACCATAGTGGTGGTATAGAGTGATCTAGATACACACCAGCAGTTACAAGAGTAAACTTCCACCTATTCTAGTCTCTCGCGAAGTTACGGGAGTGAACTACCACCTAGCTGCATTAACTAGTCTATAAGTCTTCAGTTAATTTATTGAAACAAAGTGAAGTGAGGAGGAGATCATGGAATCATGGGGAATGCACTATTCTGGTGATGATCCCAAGGAAAATGTGCATTAGCTGGTGATGATCCCAATGATGCATGGTGACAAAACCAATGTAGCATCTAGACTCCACTCAACTGATCAAACTGACGTGAAAATTGAAGAGAATATTCTCCCTAGAGGAATATTCTTCCTAAAATATAGGAGACTGAATAATGAATAATAAACATAGGAAAAACCTTAGGAAAAAAAAATCCTAGGTGTCTGTGAAGTAAATCCAACACTCCTCCCCAGTTCCTAACAAGGGCATTATCCCAATACTTTGTGTGAAGAAGGTCACCTAGGTCCCAACCTTTAAGCTCAATTCAACATGGGTAAACAAGGAGGAACAATGTAACGCCCCGGGTTTTGAACCCCCATTTTAAATAATGTATTGTTACAATACCGAGAGGCCAAAGTGACCAAACAATTATTAAAAGGCTAGTGTGCCCAAGAAATGTAATGTTTTGATCATTATTAATAATAAATACATCGCTGGCTGCTAGACGAACATGGACTAGAGTTATAGGGGGCTATGATTCTACAAGAGAGGGGGCTTCAGGGGATAAATGTTTATTTTCTATTTTAATTACCCTTTTGTCTAAGGGAGTGGATCAATTACATGAACTTATTGGGGAAGGCTAGGAGGTTCTTGATTCCCCACGAAAATACTTAAGCCAATCCCTGGTCTAATTGGGAGGGTTGGATCATTATCTCATTCACTTCTTATTTCTTTCCATTCTTTCCCTCACGCATTCATTCACAGATTGTTCATTGTTTTTCACCTTGGGTGGAGATCTCACTCGATTCATTTCTGTCACTTGTTCATATTCCACATCTATTTCTTGTCTTGGGGAAAGGAAATGAACTGCTGAAGAGAAGCCATGGTATCATTGGATGTAGAGGTCACTGGTGTAATCCATCCATGATTTGAGGCCTGCATGTCTGAGATGCATTGGAATTTTTCCATCTTTGTTCATAGTTGCAAGTCCTGAGAGTTCCAGCATGGAGATTATGGACCATTTGCGTTGGAGTCCTGGAAGGAGAAGGACTGCATGAGGGACTGCGTGGCAGAGAAGGGTGGATTTCCATTCTCTTGGGTGGTGCAAGCTGGGTAGAAGAGAGATGGGTACTTGGATTGTTGTGAGTGCTGGGAAATCCTGTGAGAGCTTGAGGGCTGACTGGTTCGGGAAATCAAGTAACGCTCTGGAACCGTCCTTGTGGATTCATAACCCTAGCTTGAGGGTGACACTACTATTGAGATGTGGAGCAGTAGTGACTACGGGTGGGTGGAATGTCCCTGGTTTGTAGCCAGTTGGTGTCTTCTTTTATAAAGATAAGGGCTCTCTATTATGGTATTATTTATATGTATATGAATGTATTCCGATGTGTATTTATTTATCATTGAATCTTTAGAATATGCATTCTTGATGGTTATTGATGTTTGTGTCATTAGATCCTTTGTTTTATGCGTCCTTATTAATTTAAAAAGGTATCTGTAAGAGAAAGAAGTCCAAGGGTGGGCTTGAAGGTAGCATACCCCGACCTGTGGGTGGTGGGGTGTGTTACAGATTGGTATCACAGATTCTGGTTGAAACATCAGGCCGATATGGGCCGGGTCCATTGGTCAGAGTCTCGTGGTTGAGATCAAATTTTGACCGTGAAGTTGAAAATATCAGGAGGAACGTTAGAGATCCTTTGTAAGGGTTCGAAGGATTGTGACCATCCTAGAACATCAGAGATCCTTTGTCAGGGTTTGATGGATCGTGACCGTACCTTTAAAATTCGGGAGCGATTGCCACTGTGGGATCAAGAGAGATCCGGGCTCGTTGGATCAGAGGGTAGGTGAACACGGGTCATCCGTTGAAGGAGAAGAAAAGGTTAATTCATATCCATGAGATCTCATTGGAGAGAAATCGATGGTGGGGACGCATTGTGGGGATCAGGAAGAAAATTAAAGTTTCTGCAAGTTGTGAGCCCACAATCATTCAGAATCATTGATCTTGCTAGATCACCAGATCAATGGTGGATTTCAATCCCATTACGGATGAGCATCTTCGCTTTGCGGAGATTGACAAGGAAATTAAAGAGTGAGAGAGTTGATTCTCTGCAATCACTCGTAGCCGTTGATCTGTGGGAGGACACATGTCGGAAGATTGTGAACTCTAGGTGGAAGCATCCCGAGAGGAAGCAAGTAGGGGAAGTTGAGACTTCCAAAGGTCAAAGTCCTGAAGTGAAATAGAGCTGTTGATTTGAGGTGGACGCGTGGCGCCTTATCTATAACTTTGGGTATGGAGTACTCTGGTGGAAAGTGGAGGTTGAAAGTGTCAAAATATTGAAGAATGGAGTCTCGAAGTGGATATCTATCGTTGATCATGAATGAGGACGAGGAACATTGTTCTAGTCTTAGCTGAAGGTTCCAAAGTTCTGAAGCATGAGGAGGGTAAGACTTGGGTCACAGCCCAAGGTCACAAGTGAGGAAGGAGCTAGCACCTGTCAGTGTGAGATTGGAATAGAGTGCTAACAAAGAAGGAACCATAGATAACCATCAGTTTGTGAACGAAAAATAGACGGTGGGGGACCATTGGGGGGAGAGGAGGAAAAATTGATCCCATTGGGACAAGGGATCAATGGCTGCGATTTAAAGGAGATGTGGGTGAGCACTTTTCGGATTACAGGGACAAATATCTCCAATAAAGAGAGAGCACATTGTCATCCCACAATTACTTTTGACCATTGATCTCATCCCTCGATCAATTTTCAACCACACAATCTTCGATATAGTAATTTTATAACACAGAAAGTGCTGGGAAGGATTTGTCCACGGTTTCGAACCGTGGTCACCTGGGGAAGTGGTTTGAAGAGAGTGCCTGTGAAGAATTAAATTCTGTATTGGCTAAGGGATAACATGGAAGTGTTATACAGTGTATATTGATACATATATGTTCTTCATGATTTGAGAAGAAAAAGGACCTGTAGCATTGTTGACAAATTTTGTTTATCATATGCATAATTCTAAAAAAAAATGGTCACTTGCACATTTTGCAGAATTAAGAGATTAAACATATCAACTTGGAATGAAGATTTGATAGATGGGAGAAGGTGAGGAAGCCTCCAACCATGAGAGAGAGGCCAAAATCCAGAATACCAGAGTTGGTAATTTAGAGACAGAATCCAATGGATGCAAGGGAAGAGGAGAGAAGGAAACATTAATAGAAACTGTAAGAAATTTGAAAATAGAAGTTCAGAGCTATAGAGAAGACAATGAGAGATTGATGAGAGAGAAAATTCAGATAAATTATCGAGTGCTGCAGAGCTTAAATCAGTTGCAGAGCAAAATGAAGAAGGGATCAAACTCAAAACAAGAGGAAGAAGGAAGGTTTCGGGAAAGAAGAGAGGATCATGGAAGAGATGGTTATTCGATAAGTGCCAACAAAACTCATAGACACCACTCACCTCCTTACTCAAAAAGAAATTTTTATGCATCGTAGGATTCCATAAACGGTCCAAAGGTGTCTCCTGTTAGGTGCCAGAGAAGGAGACATGAAATGGACAGTTTTCAAGGAGAGCTGAGGAAGCTTAAGCCACCCTCCTTTGATGGTGAGAAAGAAAGGGAATATGATGCCGAAGCATGCTTTCTTGGACTCAGGAGGTGTTTTCAATTCCATAACTATTTATCAAACCTATAATCCAGGATTTCCACCTACCATTTACATGGGAAAGATGTAATGTGGTGGGATAAACTGAAGCAGGTTGAACATATTAATGAAAGTAGGATCAGTTGGAAGTAGTTCAAGAAGTACTTCCAGAAGGAGTACCTGTAATAACATTTATATGATAAGAAAATGGAGGTGTTCTTTGAACTTAGGCTGGGAAGCATGACGATGGCATAATACGAGAATAGTTTCTTGGGATTGTTAAAGTATGTTAGGTTCATTGATGATGAGAAGGTGAAAATACAAAGCTTTCTAAGTGGACTGCCAACCTTTTATAAATAAAAGATTAGGTATGATGAGCCCAATACCTTGACTGAGGCCATCAGGAAGGATAAATACCTGTATGATCAAGGCCATGGAAGAGAATCCTGCATAAATCTTTGAAGGATAATAAGAAGGAGAAGTCCCATAAGAGGAAGAAAGGATTCAAACCTCCCTTCAATAAGAATGAACTAGATAGAAATTATCAAGATTAGTATGCTAAGGGTGAATCCAAGAAAGAAGACTCCTTGGGAAAAAGGGGAAGACCACCAATCCAGTGCTGGGGATGCAAGGAAGATCACCTGTACAAGGATCGCCCACACCAAAAAGACAGAGTGAAGAATGTGCACAAAGTCCAAGATGCTACAAGAGTCAAAGATATGGGAAGAATATATGTAGATTTAGATGATCGACAAGCATAGTACCAGTCCAATATGATTGAGGTGGAAGGTAAGATCATAAATCAACTTGTTTCTATTTTAATTCATTCAGGAGCAAGTCATTTTTACATTGATCCTAAAATAGTGGATAGATTACATTTGGAGAAAAGTAAGCTTAGAAAATCAAGTTTGGTCCAACTAGCCACTGGAACCAAAAGGAGAATCCATGATATGGTCAGAGGATGTTCCATAAGTATTAATGGTGTGAATACAAATGCTAATCTAAATATCATACCATTTGGGTCTTATGATATTCTAATTGAAATGAATTGGCTGGACAAGCATCATGTTGTCCTAGATTGTCATAGAAAGACATTTACCTGTCTTTATGAAGATGGAAAACATAATGTTGTGAAAGGAGTTCCAAGACCCATCTCTATCATGGAGATTTCAGCCTTACAATTGAAGAGATGTTTTAGAAAATGATGTCAATTGTATGCATCCCATGTGGAGAATCCAGAAAATACAAAGGGGCCAAGCCTTGAATATTTCTCTGTACTACAAGAATTCGAGGATGCATTCCAAGAAATACTAGGATTGCCACCAAAAAGGGAGATAGATTTCTCTATTGATTTAGTTCTAGGAGCTGCCCTGGTGTCAAAAACACCTTACAGAATGAGCACACCAGAGTTAAAAGAATTAGAAATGCAGTTAGAGGAATTGTTGAAGAAAGCCTACATACGTCCAAGTGTTTCACATTGGGGAGAACCAATACTTTTTGTCAAAAAGGATGGAACCTTGAGGATGTGTATTGAATTTCGAGAACTGAATAAGTATACTATAAAGAACAAGTATCCTCTACCCAGAATTGATGACCTCTTTGATTAGCTAAGAGGAGCAAAGATATTTTCAAAGATTGACCCGAGGTCAAGATAACATTAGGTAACGATCAAGGAAGAAGACATTCATAAGACAACCTTTAGGACCAAGTATGGGCATTATGAATTTGTAGTGGCGCCATTTGGACTGACTAATGCACTAGCTGTCTTTATGTTC
>JASDQU010100396.1:7886-31698 GCA_032191745.1 Picea mariana
AAAATAATTAATTAATAACTTGTAATCAATTAAGGTTATATAATAATTAATTATAATTTAGCCAATGTTTAGGTTTATTTATGAAATTAAGAAAAGGGTCATTACAGTTTGAGAAGGTGGATCCGTGAGACTGTAGAGAGAAGAAAAGACAACAGACATAACTGCAAATTAGTTCAGGACCATTGGGCTATGGAGTCATAAGTATTGTGGATAAGGAAGGCATTTAAACCGCCTATCATACAAAAGGATTAATGTGGTGATGAGAATAAGAAGATAGAAAATGTCTAGTGAACCATGAAATATGGGCATGATAGCAACAAATCCTCCATCACCTCAGGGATCCATAAATTAGAGAGATTACATCTAGATAAGAAGGAAAACAAAGAAAATTTGACGAACCATGAAATATGGGCATGATAGAAACATAAACTCCATCACCTCAATAATCCATAAATTAGAGAGATTACATTCAGACAATAAGGAAAACAAAGAAAACCTGACGAACCATGAAAGATGGACATGATAGCAACAAATCCTCCATCGCCTCAGGGATCCATAAATCAGAGAGATTACATCCAGACAAGAAGGAAAACAAAGAAAATATGAAAAACCATGAAAGATGGGCATGACAGCACCAAAAAATCCATCGCCTCAGGAATCCATAAATCAGAGAGATTAGATTTAGACAAGAAGGAAAATAGAAATAACATGTAAACTAAGAATACGGTATGATAAAAACAATTAAAAGRAATCTTCAATAACGTATATTTACAATCCAAGCCCTCAGGCATACAAACTGAAAAATTATAGAGCCCTGCTCTTGAAACTCACTCAGCTCTTCAACCTCTGAAGAACACCCCCCCTCCCAGTCAAAATAAAGACTGATCTATTTATAATCAACTCAGTCCACAACTGCCAGGAGTGTGATCTAGCTATCTCGTTCAATGCTTTTGTCTGTGCATTCTTCTGTYAGATTGTGCGTGTATTCCTTTGTTAGATGCAAACTCAGATCAACATGGGCCTTTCTTCCCTCTGTGGTACCGCCAATTGACAATATAGTCCTCTCGGCCATGGCTTCTATGCCTTCAATTTATGGACCAAGATGAGGTTTCAGCTACCAGTCCTTTTCCATTAATTGAATCCTCCTCGGGATCAAGGCGAGGCTCAACGCCTAGGGGACCACCACGCGCTGCTCTTGGATTAGACGATATATAAGCACGTGATTGTGGGGCCATCAAAGAAATTTTGGATTCGCACCTCTTTTGAGCCCACAATTCACCACCTTCCGCCACATAACTCTTTTACTATACCATGGTTTCGATTGCGGGACCACTTAATAATTTTAATGCTCGAGCAAGTTGTATCCCCACAATGAAATGTGGTCATCGATTTGGTCGCGATTTGTGATCTGGGAAAGCCCTGATTTTGCTACACGTGCCGCTCTTGGATGGACGCTACTTCCTGTTGCAGAGATAAACGACTCACAATTACATCGACAGTTTGGGCTTCACGCCTTTCCAATGTATAGCTCTTTCAATCCTTCGAAGTGCCGAATTTTCGAAGTGTGAGATCTGGTGACATGTGGTCTTTTGATTTGAATGACCGAGATTTACTTCAGGACCTTTAGGACTTTAGGGCTGCTGCTAAGATCAACGGTCCTTGTTGGTTTGAGATCAATGGTCCATAATTATTTCGGGGGTTCAGGCTTCAGTTCATTGGGACTTTTCAATGCACAAATCTTACAATCCTCTGAAGTGTCGAATTCCCGAAGTGAGATATCTGCCTCCACATGTCCTCTAGATTTGGACAATCGAGATTTACTTCGGGAGTTCGAGCTTTGGGAGTTTTCTTCTGCTTGCTCACATGATCCTCTAAAGTAAATCTTACGAAGTGCAATGTCTACCGACGCGTGTCCTTAGCTTTCAATGGCACAGATTTACTTCAGGACTTTGGCTCCTCTGCGTAGTCGTTAATCCTTGCTTGACTTTGAAATCCTGACCGCCCGAGAGCCGCTGATCTGAACTGCTTATGGGATCTCCACCGTTGAAAATCAAACTTTCTTGTTGGTGATTCAAGCCCAAAATGAACTACTCTGAATGCTGCGCTTTGTGCTCAAGGCTGATATCTGTGCAGACCACAACTTGGTTGTCCTGTGACCTTTTGACAGCTATATGTGATAACAATATCATTGAAAATAATGGTGCTAATGTTGTAATAAGGAGCACCAATGCACTTAGTACATGTATAAGAACTGATGCTTCATTAATTAAACATGTACCAATACCTATTACACACATCAATGCCTGTGTTTTATAAATTTCACTAGTGCCCTCATACTTACAATGAGCATTGATGTATACATGTAAGGTGAATTGGTGTGTAGATATATGTAATACACACCATTATGTTACGAGGAAGATATCTCTATGGCCAGGGGTAAACCACAACAAACATAAATGATTGCAGAAATCAACTCTAATCTCAGGTATGCTATATAGGAAAATATGCTAACAAGACAATATAAAGTGCCTACCTCGTCCAGACGTTCGATGAAGTCCACTGTTGGGCACTTGACTCAAAGAAATACACCTGCAACTTGTCTTCAAAAACCAAGAAACACAAGCATATGGTGATATTATATAAAGTTATCACATTCAATAGCATAATCCATCAACATTCATAACAAATATGCCCATGGAATAACAATTCAAATATTTTCAAGATATTTATTGGACGAGAAAGGAGTATTTCTATTAAAATGTAATCAACGAAAGTGACTGAATTACAAACTTCTGTGTCGACACAGTTCAGAACCGAGAAACTAAGTCCCTTCTAGTTGGGACTCCACCACATCAATCCTCCACCAAAGGAAAGCTCATATAAGAGAGACAATAAGGTTCTCAATCAAGTGGGGAAGAGCTTGGGGGATAAACAATGTGTTCAGACTTAAAAGGACAAAGGGATGCAGACTCAATATGAAGTGAATAATTTCTCCAGAGTAACTTTGCTCTCAAAGTTGAATTCTTCTACTCTTTCCCATAGCTCGGATATGGCCCGTTTATAGCCTTCAAATGGAACTGAAGGGTCGAGTTAGAACATTTCCAGTATATGGAAGGTCAAGGATCATGGATCTCGTGACATGACATGGAAACTCAACACTATTTTTTAATTTTGGGCACAAAACCCGATGCACGCAAGTTGTAATGGTGAAACCTGTGTATACACATGCTGTACAATAGTTAGGGCACATATATGTGGAAAAATATTGTTTTTAGCTCTAGGATTTGCAAAAAGGGACTTCAAGTATGCATAGGGAAATGGAAAAAGGCCTTCTGATAAACTTTGCATAGGGTGAAGCAAATCTTTCTATAATAGATGCCCCCTAATGTGTGAGGTCATAGGAGTATCTACGATAGTCAAAATACATTATAATACTCAGAAGTGGAGTAATGGAGACTCAGCTAGAAGAACTAGTTTCTCATGGGAATATTACAATCTCTACTGAATTTGCACACATGGATGACAATTTGAATTACACTATAGATCCATGTGAAAATATATCAAACAAATGTTCATGGACATGAATAGGAAATACCAAGGTGGATAAATGCCAATGACTGTCATAGTCACGAAAAAGGCCCCAGTGAAACCAATCTCAAAATCAATATGAAGATATCTGTATACAATAGAGTACAATCTGATCCCCCATGATCACTGAAGTCACATAGGTACTGGTCCAATGAAATATAGAAACAACTCAGGAAAGCTATGACTATGAACTGATGTCTTCAAGTCTTCTACATGATTTGCCAAAGGTGCAAGTCTACATCGCGTGAATAAATGAGTTGAGTTCAAACAAAATGAGACTTCGTTTGATTACCGATCATTAAGGTATACCGTTAACAAACACGAGACAACCTATCGATAATGAAAGTAGGTATCAAGCCACCGAGTACATTATTACAAGTGTGAATAAATATGTCGAGGTCGAACACTTGAAGAATCCATTGATCATGAGACATTGATGTATTCCCAACTATCAATGGCAAGAGAACCTGCCACTAATGACTGCAAGCCTCTAGGTACTCATAGGACTCTAGGTATTGTTTCCATAATAGATGGGATGAAGTCAATGGAAGGAGAGCCATTGAAATGAGATCATTGAGGCGTATCTCATCATTCATCACGAGGTACAAAGCGAGAGCTTGATGATTTGGAAGAAATCAGATGAAGAACATGTTCATGAACCAAATACCCTGTGTGTCTTTCACGTGTGCCAGATGCAAGCGACACATGAAAAAGACCCTATGAATAACAAACAATAAGGAAAAATGATGAAAAAGGAGAGGAAACCACCAATAAGGATAATGGCATCCAAGACACTGCACAAATCCTGACGTGTGAATAGATTTCTTTTCGTCGAACACAAGGGAAACTTCCCAGTCAGCGACCAATGATGAAATGTTGACTGTTGGGTTCAAGGTTACCTACCAATGTTGAAAGTAGGACTAGGGTGCATGATAGGACTACATTTTCATGTAATTATGAGACATACTGAGGGTATGGCCGAAATGCAAAGTCAAGAGTTCTAAGGAATGGGTGACAGAGGTTGATAGACATCCTTTGAACAAGAGCATGAGACATATGGAAGACTCTGGAAGCATAGACTGAATGACAAAACTTTGAGATGTAGGAGACATCAATCAAAATATCCATAGGGACTAAAAAAGTAACCAGTCGAGGGAGTAAACTCTACATAATGAGCTCAGCTTTCTAAGGTCATGCTAAACCCAAAATTTTGATGACAAGTGGACTCAAAATTTTTGTGATCTGTTCAAAGGCAACACGACTACTAGTCACAATGGAACTAGTTTCTTACTTGCTACAGTGGAGAGAAATCCAGGGGCCTAGATGGCCTTAAAAATATGTGGGCTATAAAAGTTTTGGGATCTCAAAGGTATGAGGGCTCAAGTGAGACGATTTTAGCTTCCCGTGAACTACTGGGATCCGAATACTGAAACCTTCAACCTTGATGGAAAACCATTGAGGATTGAAGTTGAGGACATCTACTTCTTGACAGGATTGTCACGTCGGGGTGAGGTGGTTAACCTCAAAGGCCGGGGAGCTAGGAGTGGCATGAAAATAGAGGATTACATAGCCACTCATTACATTGTAGGGACTAAGAAGGTAGGGATCCAACTCCCGATCAGAGCGATCAACAATCTGAGTCTCAAGATTGTTGTCCTAGTGTTGATGCAGATCATAGGGTCAACCTCTTTGTACCAAGAATTGAGGCCACTTATGTTCTATTCAGTGGAGTGCTAGCGACCCATGGTTTACGACTGGTGCACCTCATTGCTGGCCAACATGAAGAGCTAGTTGACAGACTACAAACTGGGTAGAAAGAGGAACTTCGGGTTCACGTCTATCCTGTGTAGTTTTTTCTTCGAGTGGGTTCTAGGCTTGAGCCCTAGAGTTGATATTGTTATGCATGGACCTCACGATCCATCTGTGGCATGGTGGACCAATGTGATGAGGTGGAAGGGGGTGGTAGGGTGTCAACACCCTACAATGATGAGTTTTTCTTCTGGTGGATTCAGATGGGTGATGGATCTAGAGGACTACCCTTATGCATGGATTGAATTCAGAGGAGATTCGGATATGACGTTACCACCAGGCTCCGCCTACAGAGACAAAGGTATGCAAAAGTTTTTGAATATTTCATTTTTTTGTATTTTTGTATAAGAAAACAAAAATATTTTTGGATGATGTCAAGTACTAACTAAACATGTATGTGACACATACATAGGTCCATGATGGTCAGACAGACTAAATGACATCGACGAAGGCACTGGGGGGATGAGCCAGCGGGAGGGGACACTGACAGAGTGCTTCAAAACATGTAAGGAAACCTATCTCGTTTGACATAGAGGATTCCCATGGTTAAGGTAGAGGATCTGCCGGAGGCGATGCATCGACAGATGGTAGGTGTGCCTCGTGCTTGGGTACGACTCTTTTGACGTCTCACAAACTCCATAGTATGCTATTATGAAACACATTCAACACCACATGTGTATATGTCGTGACTATTGTATGATCGACCGTATATGTATTTTGAGGGTGTCAGCCCCAATTTTGTACTATAACATCATATTTTTTGGAGAGATGAAATATATAAAAACATTGATCTTTGGCTTTACTTATGTTACAATCTGTACATTGATGAAAGTGTTTTCTTTGCCAATATAAAACAAAATTATCATATGCATCAAATACATAATTATAACTTCTAGGTATGTGATGATAAGTAATAAAATAAAAATGTCGTTCCAAAAGTCGTACCCGTAAGAATCATCAGAGTAGAGTAGGGTCTCACACACGGTAACTGCCATTCAATTAACATACTACTAACTCGGAGTCCAGACAGACTTCTAAAGAGTGAATACCATGCGAAATGACATCACGTAAAAGTTATATAACAATTCTATACTCGACCACATTATTCATGGATGGCCTTAGGCAAACACCACTTGAAGACACCAGTAGACCCTCGGGTGAGTAAACAACCCAATTAGCGAAAGCCAAGTTCTGTGTATGATGATTGGCCCCGTTTGTGAATCCTAAGTAGACTGAAGACTCCATTGAGATCTGCCAACCAAGGGAAAACTTGATAAGCAAGTTGAATAAAAAAAAAATAAGGGAAAAGATATACACACTAAAATACATTAGTATACAAAGAGTTACGCCCAAGCTTGGGGCTCAAGCGTAATATTTTTTCAAATAGAGCCCATTCCTGGGCTCAACCAACATGTTCCCTTCATAATATTCTAATTCATATGCTCTTTTTTCTAAGACATGTCGCACGATATAGGGACCATGCCACATGGGTTTGAACTTTCCTGTGCCCAATGGTTCTTTGGCTTGGTCGTACAGAAGGACCAAGTCATCCTCAGCGTATTGCCGAGGACAAACAAAATTATCATATTGGACATTGGCACGCCTTTTATTTGCTTCGATAGTCGTGGATCCATCTCGACGCTGCTCATCTAGAATCTCTAGGTGTACGAGACGTTGTTCGAGATCAAAAGTGTCAGGTAGGAGTGCAACTGCCAATCTAAGAGAAGGGATTTCACGTTCAATAGGTAGGATCGACTCCACACCATGCATTAACTGGAAAGGAGAAAAATGGGTGGAAGTCTTAACCGAGGTTCGGTATGCCCAAAGTGCTTGGTAAAGCATGATATGCTAGTCAGATTTGCTCTGGCTGACTGTTTTATGAAAAATGGTCTTGAGAGACTTGTTTACGGTCTCTACTTGTCCATTTTCTTGGGGGTAGTAAGGGGGAGAATGACCATGTTTAAACCCCAGTTTTGATGCTAATTATTTCATCATTTCATTCTGAAAGTGACTGTCATGATTAGTTACAATCTCACTTGGGATTCTGAACTTGGCTATAATTTGATTGAACACGAAGAAAGCAACAATCTTACCATCAGATTTAACTATAGGCATGGCCTCATCCCACTTAGTAAAGTAATATACGACCATGAAAATGTGCTGATGCCCCCCAACTGAAGTTGTGTTGAAATCCATAAAATCCATCCCCCACTTGGTGAAGGGACTGATGATAATGACTGGATGGAGAGGGGATGGATGTGAGTACATTTTCTGAGTGAACACTTGGCAGGGGTGACACTTCTTAACCGCTTCGACGCAATATTTAAAAATAGATGGCCAAAAATAACCGACTCGCAAATATTTCTGGGTTGTTGCAAGATGAGATAGATGACCACCACAAGCCCCACTGTGGTAGTCGTTTAGAATGAACTCATCTTCTTCGTGAGTCAAAAAATGATGTAGAATATTGTGTACTCCTCGGCGATACAAAGTGTCGTCGATGATAAGGTAGTTCTTAGCTTGGTATTATTTACGCCATCAGTCATCTCGTGAGAGATGCTGAAGGAACTTCAATGTTTGAAGATAGACAACAATATCTCCATACCAGGGGTCTGATGATGAGACAAGGAAAATGTGTTCATCCACAAATGAATCAACATGAATAACATCCTCATATAACCGAGGGAAGTCGAATATTAACTCTACAAAAACTATTGACTTTTTGGACTTCACAGAAGTGAAATCGAGATCAAATTCTTCTAGAATGAAAATCCATTGATTGTACTTTCCCCCTATGATATTCCTATTAAGGACATATTGAAATGTATTTTCATCAACAACCACAGTAGTTTTGCAAAGCAATACATAGTGTCGTAATCATTGAACTACATGAACAACAACCAAAGCTAGCTTTTCCACATGAGAATATTTGAGTTCAGGGTCGACTAAGTTTTGACTAAGATATTAAATGATGTGCTCACGGAGCTCATGATCCTCTTGAACCAACACCATACCAATCGTCTCTTTGGACACAAAGACATAAAGAAAGTAATATTTACCGTAGTATGGAGACGTCAACAGAGGCATCGATACCAAGGATTTTTTCAAAGCATCGAAGGATTCATGGGCTCTCTCATCCCAGATAAAAGGAGTGTCCTTATTTAAGAGACGCATGAAACCCTTGGTAATATTGGCATAGTTCACTATAAACCATCGTAAAAAGTTATCTTTCTCTTGTAAACCTTGAAGTTAACGAATAGTGCATGGGGGAGGCAATCAAAGTATTGCCTCAACCTTTAACAGATCTACCATGATCCTAGTATCATAGACTAAAAATCCTAGAAGTCATCCTGACCTAATGAAAAAGATGCATTTATGAGGGTTCAAACGGATGTGATAATGGGGACATATTTCAAAAACTAGTCGAAGGTGTTTAGGGTGATCCACTCTCTTATGGGAGTGAGCAGTGAGATCATCGAGATAAGATTCAACTATATGCTTGAGATTGTGAAATGTGAAGGTCATAGCTTGTTGGAAGTTTGCTCCAGAGTTCTTAAGGCTGAAAGGCATCTTACGATATGCGAATGTGTTAGAAAAATAGGACCGTGAAGAAATAAAATAAAACAAATGCGAAAAAAAAACACAGAAGATACACAATACAATAGAGACACAGATTGACGTGGTTCACCCAGTGTGGGCTACATCCACCAAAGAAATTTCCAGGTCCTTCATTTATTATTATCCAACAAATGAAGGGATACAAACTACAACAAACCTATTGTAACTTCCTCTTCTTTATCTCATAGTCTCCTATCTCAGAATACAATATTCGCCATAATGCATAGCCACAATACATTTCCCTCATAACAGAGGGTTGCCTTCTAGGGAAAAAAACCCTAACATAATTTCTACCATTAGATCTGTGACCTTATAATGAATGGTCCAGATTTACAATGAAATTACAATATACATTTACAAGGAAAATTTTCCTTCGGGGGGCTTCGCCCTCGAACCCCCATCGGGAGACATTGCCCCCAAACCCCCCTAGGGGCCCTCTTTCCCCCAGGCCACGTAGAGGGGGTAGCCCCCCTCTGCACTCCCCTGTGTATAAGAGTGTACATACTTCTGGTGTGTAAATACTTCATGGGGTATAAACACGGCTAAAAACAAAAGACCTCTGAATAAGGAAGATAATGAGGCTCCATAACCAAAAGAATGTACCCCAAGGGAAAATAAATTCCATCTTATGTTGGTCCTTGAGCTTAATCTCAATTTGGTTGTACCCTAAAAATCTGTCCATAAAAGAAAAAACTTCGCTTCCTGCACATTCATTGAGAATTCGATCAATGAAGGGTGTCGAGAAGTTCTCTTTGGGACATGCTTTATTCAGGTCATGAAAATCTATGCATACGCAGATGGTTCCTTCCTTTTTATTCACAAGAACAAGATTGGATACCCATTCAGTCAAGGGAACTGAGTAGATAAAGCTAGCATTAAGCAATTTTTATACCTCTACATTAATAGCAGGGGCCTTCCTAGGATTTACAGCTCTAAGTTGTTGTTGAATAAGCTTAGCATCCGTGTAGGTTTTAATCTCATGTTTGACAATTCGAGGGTCGATTCCTGACATCTCTTCATATGACCAATTGAATACATCACATAATTCGTTAAAGAGCTCGATGTAGATCACAATTTATTCCAAAAAACAATCCGCACTGATGTATACATTTTCAACCTTGCCAGGAATACAAGAGATATCGATCGTGGCAGTAGGAGAGATAATATCCATGTTTCCTTCATAATAAATTCCGTGTGTATCAAGTGGAACTACGACATGACCGAATATCTCGCTCAACATAGATCTAAAATCATCTTGTTTGATTCTGGCAAGCTATGGGATAAAATAAGAGCAATGATGCATATCATCCCATGGCCTGTCAGAACAATTCATGGCCTCTATGATAGATTCATCTGAAGGTAAAGACTCATCGAGGCAATCATGTGAACGATATGATGAAGTGGCCCACACAAGCTCTAGAACATGATCCTCCTCATCTGTCTACGAGGTGATAGGATCTGGATCGATGAAAGAGTTAAGAACAACTTGATACGCTATCTTTGTTGTCAATAGTGGCATAGCCATTCCATATGTGACCGACCTTCACAATATGCAGTTGAGGAAGGTAGGTTCCAAGGAGCATTAAAATACAAAGCGCAGAAAGAAACAAACCTCTTTGAAAAATAAGACCCACTAGACATGACATATATGTGATGAACCAGTGCCATGAAGTCGAAGGTACCCATAAGGGACGAATACATTCCAACACTGATATTCTTATTTTCCGGCTAAGAATTATCGATCATGAGGATTGATAGTCCAATCGATGCATTGGGGCTAGCGTACAACAAGGACAACTGGTCGATAGTCACGATATTCCCATTGTGAGGAAAGCAAAGTGTGCGAAAGATAGACGAATCGATTGCAATCATAACATAATTCCAGTTGTGTCCCAGTAACAAGTTATAGTCAAGGGGTGCATCAACCACCTTAACATCCACCTCTACCGTCTTCCCACCTAACTGGACCGGGAAGGAAGGAAGAATACCATGAGGGTGGAAGGAATGACTGTCAAAAGTGGTCAACATGGTCGGTGATCCAAAAAGGATCCATAAAAGACTAAGGACAACTCATAACTCACAGAAGCAACTCAGGGCACTTAGAATGGCCTCAATATACAGAGAAAGGGAAAAAATTCAAAGTGCTCAAAACTCAGTGAAAATGAAATTATCACGAAGAGTGCGTCGCAAGATTTCTAATGGTGAAAATGACTCGTCAAATAGAGTTATGAATTGAAAGATATTTGTGGTAAAAATTTGGTCTACCTAGCCCAATCAACAGGGGGATGAGTCAACATCTGTATTGCTGACGTCAACACCAGTACAAATGACGTTAACATCTATACAACACACATGGCAGGATCAAGAGGTGACATGTCTCATGCTGACGTTAGCATGGTGAAGTGGTAGCACCAAAGGCTGCCACATGTCACCCATATTTGACACTTCTGGACCAATCCGTGAACCAATAGGATTTTTCCCCGTGGTAGTCCATACAGTTCATACAATGACATGGCATCAATGTGGCATGGTGACATGGCATGATGAGTTGGCATTGACGTGGCACCCGTATGATGACGTGTCCCTGACATTTAAGGCTGACGATGCAGTGGATGACGTGGTCGAATAGGAGGCTGCCACATGGCCCAGTCATGGGCTGCCCCATGGTAGTGGGAAAATGCCCAATGACAGCCCGTATCCAAAAATTTGAAAAAAAATATATGATTTGGCAGGTACACCAAATCTAGCAAGACCATGCCAAATCCGACCACAAGCTATCAGATAGAACCTTCACCAAATCTAGCGGAGTAAAATTTATATATATATGTGTGTGTGTGTGTGTGTGTGTGTGTGTGTGTGTGTGTGTGTGTGTGTGTGTTGTTACAACAATAAAGCCAAAATGGGGAGGCCCGCAGGTTTGACCCCGTGACCTCCTCCCTCCTTAACACTTTAATACTCACACCATAACCAACGGGCCAACGACCCTGTGTTGTAAATAATGCCCAAAAAATTGCTAAAAGGTGCATTTGCCCAAAGCTCCAGGGAGGCGCACATGCGTACGGTCAGACACACTTTTCAAGAAAGGGTACATCAACATTTATTGCAGGTTGCAGGGGCATGAAAACAAAGACAAAATTATTCTTGGGCCTGGGAGTGCTAGAGTTGGATCGAGACGTGGAGACAATCATTTTTGGATAATTCGACGACACAAATTCAATGGTGCTGTCTTTTTTCTGATCTGAGCTATATTTCTATAGCTTGATTTCAGAATGAAGTATACTTATGTATTTTTCCAAATTCTTTTGCTGAGATAATGAAAAATCCTACCCATTTGAGAACAGGACCCGGAGACGTAGTCCACCAGGGACGAACTTGGTTATCGAGTTTTTGTGTTCAGATTTGATGCTTATGTATCTTAATTATTGAGATTTTCCTTATTTAATGGTGCACTTTAATTTATGCTCATTTAATGCAATTATTTATAAGTCACTCGATGAAAAGATACCAGATCATGTTGGTATCAGAGCAATCATCTTTGACTTGAATTGTTGAGTGTGAATGCTTACTAGGGCCAAGCATACGTAGGGTGAAGTAACTCTTAATACTTTCAATCCTGAAGTTGGTCATGCATTCTGAAGAAAGAAAATGACAGAAGAAGACAAGCATGATGAACAGGAGAAAAAATTTCATATGGTATTTTATCGCATGTCAGAAATGGTTGAACGAATTTATGGAGATACAAGAAGGGGATCAAGAAGAAATGGAAGAAAATTGAATCACATGATGATGATGGGGTTGGAGGAGACCCTCTTAAGCCTCCATCTTCACCATCAAGTTCTATTTCTTCTTCCTATGAGAATTCTCATCATTCTCATCATTCTAGCCATAAAGCCTCTTTTAAGAAACCATTATGAAAGCTTGATGTAAAATTTTCTTTACCTATGTTTAATGGAGATGCTAATAATGAAAAGCTAGATAATTGGATCTGACAGGTTGAAGTATATTGTCATGTTCAACATATTAATGAAGAGGAAGTTAAAGTGAAATTGGCTTCTCTTCGGTTGGAAGGCACCACTCTTGTATGGTGGGAGAGAGAGCTTCTGGACAAAAGTAAGTGTGGTAATCTTCTTTCCTCATGCTCGGAATTTAAATCAGTGATAAGGAAGAAATTTTATCCATTGTGTTGTTTACATAAAGCAATGATGGAATGGAAAAATTTAAGGCAAAGTAAAGGTCAAACTGTACAAAGTTTCACAGAAGAATTTAGGAAGAAAGCTCTTGTATTAAAAATTCCTTTGGATTCTTATCAAACTTTAATGAAGTATATTGGTGCACTTCATAGTTATATTCTTCATACTTTTCTCTTGTTTAACCCCACCAGTATTGACGAAGTTTGTGTGCAAGCCACTCACCTTGAGAACATGGGAAAGCATGTTTAAGAATATCCCACAAAGAAACCTTCCAATCTCCCACATAAACTTTTCAAGAAGTTTAAAAGGAAGGAAAATAAGACCTCCATAGTAACAAGAGAAGGAGGAAAGCCATCTTGCACTCATTGCAAAAATAATGGTCACGATGATGAACATTGTTGGAAACTGCCGGAGAAGAGACCAAAGCAGTTTGGTGGAAAGGGGAAGACAAAAACCATTGCTACAATGCAAGAAGATCTTGGTTCTGATTCAGGGGACGAAGGAAATATCACAGTGGTTGGAGTACAAGGTAAATATTCCCTTCATGCTAGTTCAAATTCCAATAATGAATCTCATGATGATGAACGAAAGAGGAATGAATTATTTCACATAAGAGTTGTATCTAAACACACTAAGATAGATACATTATTTGATATGGGTTCCCAAGTAAACTTAATATCTGAATCACTTGTCAAGAAGATGGTTCTTGAAATGAAACCACATCTGAAACCTTATCCTCTTGGCTGTGTATGTGATAAAGAAAAAATTAATGTCACCAAACAATATAGGGTCATATTTGATATAGCTTCAAATTTGATTGATGAAGTGGATTTGGATGTTGTATCACTTGATATATGTGGCATAGTGTTGGGAATTACTTATCTTTATGATAGAAAAAACAGTCTTCTTTCGTCATGAGAACAAGTAACACCTTACTAAAGGGGGAGTGGAATATATTGTTAGAGCTCACAACATGAGGGTAAACACAACACTTGTTAGTGCAAGGCAAATGAAGAGACTCATAAACACTAATAAGAGATATGTACTCATGGTCGTAAGAGAGAAAGATTTTGGGACATCCGACGCTTTCCAAGGACGTGATCTGTCTCATAAGAAGGAATTAATTGATATTTTTGCTAAATATGATGATATTTTCCAGTAACCAGATGGATTACCTCCTAATAGGGAAATCCAACATGAGATACATCTGTAACAGGATTCTCCTCTTCCTAATGTGGGCATGCACAGGATGTCAGTTTTGGAGATGACAGAGATCAAGAAGCAGGTAGAGGGATTATTGGATCAAGGGGTCATCAGGCCCAGTTCATCTCCTTGTGGTTCTCCAATCGTGATGGTGCCAAAGAAAGATGGCACATGGAAAATGTGTGTCAATTACCAAGACTTAAATAAAATCACGGTGAAAAATCGATACCCTCTTCCTCGTATAGATTATTTACTTGATCAGTTAAAGAATGTTGTTTATTTCACTAAGTTTTATTTGTGCAATGGATACCATCAAATCAGGTTTGTAGAACAACATGCATGGAAAACTGCCTTTAAAACCAAACAAGGATTGTTTGAGGGTTAGTTATGCTGTTTGGGATTTGTAATGCCTCGACATATTTCATGCATGTGATGAATGATGTATTCAGGCTTTTCCTAGATGATTTTGTGATTGTATATTTAGACAACATTCTTATTTTTAGCGGGACTTGGGGTGAACATGTGAGGCATGTAAAGCAAGTATTTGATACTTTGCAAAGGGAAAAGTTGTATGTAAAATTGTCTAAATGTGAATTTGGTAAGACTGGACTTGTATACTTAGGACGTATTGTAGGAGGAGGACAATTAACGATTGATCCCTCCAAAATTGATGTAATTGTAAATTGGCTTGAGCCAAAAAGTGTAACCGATATCCAAAGCTTCTTAGGTGCAGTCCAGTATTGGAGGAGGTTCATTTCAAACTTCTCCTTTATAGCAACTCCTTTGCATGTCTTAACCAGTGTGAAAAACACTTTTCAGTGGGAACGAAAGTAACAAAAAGATTTCGACACTTTGAAGGAGAAGATCAGTACTGCACTAGTATTAGCACTGCCAAATATTCAACAACCTTTTGAGATCGAGATAGATGCCAACAGATACACCATGGGTGCAGTATTGATGAAATATCGTAAGCCTATCTATTACCACTCTGAAACTTTTAACCAAGCTTTTGTTAACTATCCTACATATGATAAAGAGTTGTATGCATTAGTTCGAACTAAATAAATGGAAACACTACTTGTTAGGGAAGGAAACAATCATACATACAGATCACCAACCCTTACAGTATCTCCAAGCACAAACCAAACTACAACAATCTTGACATTATAGATGGATGGGTTTTCTACAATAATTTCATTTGGTAATCAAGTACAAAAAGGGTACGAGTAACAAGGTAGCTGATATGCTTTCTAGACATCCTATTGTTGCTTCTATTATTTTGAAGAATACTTATTTATCTCACGATAACTATGTGGAACAATATGCCATTGATGAAGATTTTAAAGAAGTATATGAGAATCTAACCCATGGTGCACAGGTAGAGAAATATTTTCTGCAGGGAAAACTACTCAGCCATCTTGGAAAGCTATGTATTCCTACAAGTGAATGAGTCCATGTAATACGAGAATCTCACACTTCTATTGTGTCTGGTAATTTTGGGGTAGGAAAAACTATGGCTCATCTGCAGAGGTTTTGTTATTGGCCTCAAATGAAATAAATTGTAACTAAATATGTAAATGGGTGTGTAATGTGTTCTACTTGTAAGCCCACTAATAGAAAACGAGGGCTATACTCACCACTTCCTGTCCCATCCCATCCATGGGAAAATATCTCCATGGATTTTGTAGGGGGTTTACAAATGTCAAAAGGGGGTCATGACTATTTGTATGTTGTAGTGGATAGGTTCAACAAGATGTGTATCTTTATGCCATGTAAAAAGAAGATCACTGCTGAGTAGACTGCTAATCTCTTCTTTCAGTATGTTTGGGTTCACTTTGGGTTACTCACATCCATGATATTGGATCGAGATACTCGATTCCTTGGGGATTTTTGGACAAGATTATGGAGAATTTTGGACACCAAATTGAAGAGGATCACTAATTTCCATCCACAAATCGACGAACATACATAGGTGGTAAACTGAACAGTGGTACTTTTTCCTTGAGGCTACTGTAGCAAGCATCCCAAGTTATGGGATGAACAAATACCCTATGTACAACATGCTTACAACCGATCCTTACATTCCTCCACTCAGTGTTTTCCATTTGAGACATGTTTTGGGTACCTACCTAAGGTTCCTTTGGACTTGATGTATGGGAGAGATACTGATGCAAATGAAGAAAGAACAGAGGGCAGATCTCGTAAGTTCATCTAGAGGATCCAGTAGGTGCACTAGGTAGTCAGGGAACAGTTGAAGAAAATTCAAGCACAATATAAAGCTCGGCATGACAAGCACATGGTTGATCATCAATTCTAGGTCGGAGACCGAGTATGGAGTCACATCAACAAGGAGATATTGAAGGGTGAAGGAAAGAAAATCAAGCCCATTCGTTATGGACCCTTCACTATCTTAGAGAAAAGTGGTACTAATGCTTTTCGTCTGGATCTTCCACCTTATATGCATATTTACTCAGTTGTAAATGTAGAGAACTTGAAACTTTTTGAGCCTCCCATGATCATGGATTAGGATGAGGAAGTTTCAATACCTTCAGTTGATGAATTTGCTCATGAGTACTTGTATAAGTTAAAGGAAGATATCATCCTTGACAGAAGGATGAGGAATTCATGCAGGGGTGATGTTGATTATCTTTGAGTAGGCTTAAAGGGCACACATCCAAGAAAGGCAAAGTGGATTGAGAAGGACAAAGTGAGGGGACTCTTCCCACTTATCTGTTGATTGATGAAAGATTTTGGTGGTCCAAAAAGATCTTAGTGGGAAGGCGTGATCCAAAAAGGATCCAGAGAAGACTAAGGACAACTTAGAACTCACAGAAGCAACTCAGGGCGCTCATAATGACCTCAACAGATAGAGAAAGGGAAAAAATTCAAAGTTCTTGAAACTTAGTGAAAATTAAATTATCACAAAGAGCGCGTCGCAAGATTTCTAATGGCGCAAACGAATCGTCAAACAAAGTTACAGATCGAAATATATTTGCGATAAAAGTTTGGTCTACCTAGCTTAGCCAGCAGGGGGATGAGTCAACATTTGTATTGCTGATGTCAACACCAGTATAGATGGAATCAACATCCGTACAACACACGTGGAAGGAGAAGGAGGTGACACGTGTCATGATAATGTCAGCATGGTGACATGGAAGCACCATAGGATGCCACGTGTCACCCATATTTGACACTTTTGAATCGATCCATGGACCAGTAGGATTTTTCCGTGTGGTAGTCTGTACGGTCCGTACAACGACATGGTATCGACGTGGAATGATGAGTTGGCAGTGACATGGCATCCATATGATGATGTGGCATTTACATGGCAGGATGGCGGTGCAGTGGATGACATGGTCGAATAGGAGGCTACCACGTGGCAGTGGGAAAATTCCTAATGAAAACTAGTATCTGAAAATTTGAAAAAAATATATTATTTGGCGGGTCCACCAAATCTGGTGGGACCATGCCAAATCTGACCACAAACTATCGGATAGAACCTTCGCCAAATCTAGCGGAGCAGACTTTGTATATATGTGTGTGTGTGTGTGTGTTTACAACAATAAAGCCAAAAGGGGGAGGCCTGCGAGTTTGACTCTGGGACCTCCTCCCACCTTAACGCCTTAATACTCACGCCATAACCAATGGGTCAATGACCCTATGTTGTAAATAATACCTAGAAAATTGCTTAAAAGGTGCAGCCACCCAAAGCTCCAGGGAGGCGTGCATGCATACGATCGAACATGCTTTTTGAGACAGGGTATGCCAACATTTATTGCAGGTTGCAGGGGCACAAAAACCGAGAAAAATTTCTTCTTGAGCCTGGGAGTGCCAGAGTCAGATTGAGGCGTGGAGACAATCATTTTTGGGTAATTCGACACCACGAATTAAATGGTGCTATCTATTTTCTGATCTGAGCAATATTTTTGCAGCTTGATTTCAGAATGAGGTATACTTCTGTATTTTGCCAAATTATTTTGCTGAGTTAATGAAAAAGCCTACCCATTTGAGAGCAGGACTCGAAGACATAGTCCACTAGGGACGAACTCTGTTATCAATTTTTTGTGTTCATATTTGATGCTTATGTCTCTTCATTATTGAGATTTTCCTTCTTTAACGGTTCACTTTAATTTATGCTCATTTAATGCAATTATTTATAAGTCACTTGATGAAAATATCCCGGATCAGTCGGAGATTGAGAAAGCCTCGGAGAGTCGAGATATTTCCAATAGATTAGGGATATCACACATGTTGCAATGCATTCAACAACAACAATATGTTTGATGGTATACTTTGAGTAACATCCGTGATGTCAAAATTGATAACTTTAGAGCCACAAGGATCTAGAGATCCTAACGTAGATAGCAAGGCATTCCTCTATGAAGGAAACGTCTGGAGTACCTCCAGAGCCGACATCGCACAAGGAGTTTGACCCAGGTCTTCAACAATAGAGTAATTCTAGGTGGCTCTAGAATTAATATTGTGGGTAGAGCGCTTGAGTACTCTGTTCAGAATACAAGGAGGGGGCTCTAGTTTTTTGAACTGTAAAGGAGTCTCTGGAGGAGGGGGAGACTCTAGACTAGGTACAATATACAAAGAACTGTAATTGTGAGACCAAGTGGCTACATTAAAATCATATTTAACCATATTGATGCATAGACGATCACCATCTTGCATTGGTGGGTTTTGACTCCCACTCACTGCATTTCTGGTATTCAAGGAGCTCGAGGCCATGTGCTGATTATGTGGAAAATGATTAGTCAACACAACGAGCGGTAGAGATAAAAGCCTCACAAGTTTCGCAAGTTTGGGGCATAAGTGGGTAAGGTGATCGTCTGTACAAATATTGTAGGAAAACTTCACCTTCCACCTTTCTTTCTTTCCCTCACCAACATTATTATTCGACTTCTCATTATTACCGCTTTCCTTGGGTTTATTACTATTCTTCCCACCTCTACGATTTTTAACCTGTCCTTTCTTTTTATTCCCTCCTGGTTGTTGGTTACCATTTGGGTTGGTCGATGACTACACAAAATGTACATCCACCAACTTAATTGGAGTGGAGGACACAGACGAAGTTGGCCCTCCTACAGACTGTTTTAGAGACAATTATTTCAACTGGCTTGTCACCAAGTGTTGGGACAGGGGTAGACCTAGGGTTCAACGCTAGAACAATGCACCAACAAAACCCTAACTATTGACCCTTTCGGAAACATCTATGAAGCAGATGAAGTCTCACCCAAGGTAGGGGTAGGGGTAATTTCAGGACTCAGGTGTCTACAACCTTAGCTGGGACACAGATCTGTGATTGTAATACTTAACATAACACTTAGCAACGACAGTTCCTCAATATTTAACCACTATCTACTTCACAGATAAAACATAGCATCGCATCATTCATTCAGATATGATGTATCTAAGCACTTATCATAGACAAGTAGGCTAGATATAACAGATTCATGCACTAGCACATTCATATAAGTCAGATCTAACATCCATATACATCATTAGCATAAAGCATAAACAGATCTATCTATCTATATCAAAGCACTTAGCAAGTAAAGACATAAACACATCAACACATTACACAAAGCATAGCAACACACCATATACGTGGTTCACCCCCACCCTGGGGCTACACCCACCAAATCTTCTTCTTTATTATCTTTTTCAAGCTTCTTACAAGCACATAGCATCAAAATCCTACTCCACAGAAGACAAGAGATCTGCGCATACTTCACCATATCCTTCTTCTTCTAGCTAGGGTAAAGCAACAAGCCTTCTTACAATTACTTTCACGTAGCTCTACAAGTCTCACATAGTATGCACAGAGTACTTACAATCCTTCAATCACATAGATCTAGCACTTAGCCATTCGTAACTACTCTCTTCTTACATTGCCTAGACATCTATTTATACTTTGCAAAATAGGCCTAAGCATGGGTAAACCCATGGTCTGACATCCCATACCCATTACATAATCCAAAATCACAAAAAGGATCCAAAAAGGGGTCGAGATCCCACGATCTCTGCTTCGTCTTGCGCTCCTCCTTCGATAGGCTGTCGAAGTCCCAAAATAGGTCAAACTTGACCAAGGATCTCCCAAAACTTAGTCAAGGGACAACATGCCCCCAACACTCACCTGTGAATTGTCCTGAGTCACTCTGATCTGGGTAGCTCTGCTTTGAAAGCCTCAAGCTTGGCTCGAGCTGCTTCGACTTGCTGTTGTGCCATGGCGTCTTGTGCAATTAACTCTTGGATGACTACCTCGTTCATAGGTTTCTCCAGGCGCTATTAAGCTACAGTGATAACCTGCTCCAGTTCTACTCCTCGACCTTTGACCTTTGTGAAAAATTGGCAGGCCTTATCTTGTACAGGTTGGAGCCTCTAAGTTACTTCCATAACTCTGCTCTGGATAGTGTGGATCTTCTTCTAGGCGGTGCATTGCTCTTGGGATCACTTCATTCTTTCCATAGCTGACGAGGGCTTCAATTTTGCTTGTATCATTTCGGCTTGATGATTTGCCTCTTGGAGCTGTGAATCTAGTGCCTTCAGTTCTAGATTCTCAGTGAGTTACTCATAGGTATGGGAATTGCAATTAGTAAGTTGATTACATTCGATAGCAAGGGATTTTATTCTCTCAACTGCGCTTCGAGCAGTTGCTTCTCTTTGATCAATTACATCTTGTGGAGTCTTGGGAACTGCACAGAGCTCTAAGTCTTCTATGCGTCGCTGTAGCTGCTAGATATATTTTACGAGCTTCTCTACTTGTTGCGTGACTCAATCCTCTGCCTTTATTTCTATGACTTTCACAGAGAAAAATGCTCTGCTGACCGCTTCTTTCACTTCGAGTTTCTCCGCGAGCAACTGTTCTTTTCCTTGCTGTATCTATGATTTTTATTCATCGAAATTTGCTTGGAGAGAAATCTTTTCCTGTTCTGGAGCTTGGCGCTGCTCTACAAGTACTCCTTGCACTTGCTTCAAGGCTTGGGTGGCTTGTTCTGTTTCTTCTTGTGCTCGTCGAAGGTGAGCTTCGACTGTATCAGCTAGTCGGTGGAGTTGGGTTGGCTCATCTCCCAACTCTGGTTCTCCTGATGGCAGGGGCACAATGGAGACTATGCGGCTGGACTAAAGGGTCTGCTGTACCCCTTAGAGTTCGATTTAAATTCTATCATACATTTCCTCCTGCTTCACTCCTTGTTTCTCTGCTGTTTCTAGTGAAGCGTTGTTCAGGGCTATTATGATGAAGTCAAAGTCATCGGAGGTGAGGACAGTCTGCATCTTGGTTATGGTGGCTTTTGATTTCTTTTGGGAAGAAGATTTTAGGGGGGAAACCTTCCTCTTCTTCAAGGAGTCAACCTCGTATCTGGGTGGTGTTACTTCGCTGGGATTATGTTCAGCTTCTACTTCATCATCACCCCCTTGGTCAGGTGACACTGAAGCAGTATTTTCTGAGGTGCTGCTTAAATTTTGGACCTCCTCAGTCTTCTTGGGTGTATCTGTTCTTTATGAGTATCCTCTGGGTTGTCAAGATCATATATCTCTATGAGGTTGGTGGGGATAAGGAGGTAAATGGACCATTCCATAGTGATCTCCTCAAGGTCTTCTTCTGTAAGATTATAATATGACTGGAGCTGCTCTTTATGTTCATCTGCTCGCGCTGTAATGTAGATGAAGTGCTGATATGCACTAAACTTCATCAGGGGCCAGAACCTTTGTAATGTGTTCAGAGTCATGCGAGGCTCGACTTCGATGGCTCTCTTTAGCTAGAGGTAGTATGTATGAAACACATCATTCGACTGCCACTGTTTGTTCATATCAANATAATATGACTGGAGCTGCTCTTTATGTTCATCTGCTCGCGCTGTAATGTAGATGAAGTGCTGATATGCACTAAACTTCATCAGGGGCCAGAACCTTTGTAATGTGTTCAGAGTCATGCGAGGCTCGACTTCGATGGATCTCTTTAGCTAGAGGTAGTATGTATGAAACACATCATTCGACTGCCACTGTTTGTTCATATCAATTGAATACCAAAGGGCAATGAACTTTGCGGCAAGAGGTTCAAACGAATCGATGTCTGGGAAGGTTTCTCCTTTCGGCATCTCCCAGGAAACAAATGCAATGAGGAATAGGAGCGAGCTGAAGTGAAATTCATAACCCTGATCCTGTGCTTCTCGAAAATCTAGTTCCAACTGGTTAACTAGGTACTTTGCCTAGTTCATCTGTAGGCCTTCCACGCACTTCCCTACGAGGTCAATGACAAAGCCGGTGACCTGCGTAGGTCGATTCTTCCTTACTAACTTTCCATCTATCAGTTGACATGCTAGGCACACTGCACCACTCTATATGGAAGCTACCTTGTAGCCTCTTTTTCCCTTCTCAACGTCGCCATATGTATCCTTGATCTTTTGTGTGAGTGCGTGATATGCGGATTTTCCTGGATAAAGTCCTGTGGGTCGGGTCCTTGCATACTCAATCTTGTGATCTTGTGGATCAATTTTGGGTCAACTGTAATGCGGCGATCTAGCCATAAGTATCCACCATGGTAACACGATAGTAGCAACTTGAAACATGCGTTGACTTCCTGGTGTCTTTCAAAGTGTGGGATGTTCATGACATTCAGCAGGGTGGACTGCACAAGGTTTATTGTCCACGACTGGGGGATCATCTTTGAATTCTTCCCCTTAGTTCTGGTTAGGCACTTGTACGGGGAGAGCATACCATAGATCTTGCGATCTCCGAGGTTGAAGTCGTTGAACTTCAATGCTGTGATCTTATCCTTCTCTATCCAAATTGCATGTATCCCCTTTGGGAGGTACGCAGTAACTATGGTGTATTCAAAATCTCTTGGTACGCTATCATGATTCATTGTGCCATCCATAGGCAGGATGTATTCGGGCAATATGGTTGGAATCAGTTTTGCATTTGTGAGGTCATCTTTATGCTTGATTCTCTTTTCTGCTGATGACCGGGATGGTCCGGCTCCACGAGTAGTCGACGCAGAGGCTTGCACTGTTCTCGTCGATGAAGCTTGTATACCTGTAGACATCGACATGACTCTTTCATTCATGAGGTTGATCAGAACTTCTTCGAAAAATTTCTCTGCAACACTGAACTCGTCCGACATACACGCTCAAGGTTGGAAATCTTCGGGTTCGAGGAGTAACTTAGACACTATAATAGGATAGAGGGAAATAGCACAATGATCACTGTGTAAAATCAATGAGTCTGCGGGCTCAGATTCATGGTTAGAAAAATTGTTCTCGGTGCAATATGGCGCAACGGGATAAATAGATAACTTGGCAACAGATTGCTTGCAACGGTCGAGAAGCCTTCATTAACTCTGTTCTGTCTGTTACGATGCAGTCCAACGGTCTAGTGGCGAACCATAAATTCCTTTC
>JASDQU010100396.1:31718-49444 GCA_032191745.1 Picea mariana
GTCTGCGGGCTCAGATTCATGGTTAGAAAAATTGTTCTCGGTGCAATATGGCGCAACGGGATAAATAGATAACTTGGCAACAGATTGCTTGCAACGGTCGAGAAGCCTTCATTAACTCTGTTCTGTCTGTTACGATGCAGTCCAACGGTCTAGTGGCGAACCATAAATTCCTTTCTTCCTGTTCGGGGGGTCAACCAAACGGTTATATTGGTCTCAACAGTTATATTTCTTCACCCTAGCGAAGTTCCATGTGGTGCTATTCTGTTATCCTGATGAGGCTCCAATTTTGCAAATTTCCTCTCTGTGAAGTTCCCTCTGGAACCTTCTGTAACTTTTCGATATTAGCTCTCTTCTTACTTAGCTTTCTGGCCTTCTTTCCGGTGAGCTTCGTCTCAAAATTCTTTTTTCCATTTTGATTCTTATCTTCTTTTGGCATAGTTACTTCGCACTGTTGATATTCTTTCCTAAGATTTGAGGGTGATACTTCTTCTTTATCTGGAACATGTACTTCAATCTTCTGTGGGTCGTCTAGTGTTCTTGCAACTTTGACATCTGAGTCTCTGATGTTAAATAGCTTCAATATGTTCTTCTGTTCTTCAATTAAGTGTGCGATCCTTCTAGTCATGAAATCTTTTAACTCTTGCTTTTTCTGTGCTAAAACTTCTTCTTCTTCTTGCCTTCTGGCCTGATTTCTTTCAATCCAAGGTTTTCCTAGTAACATGGAAAATGGGGCGTTGTTCTCGATAAATTTAACAATCTAAAAATCTTCCTCTGTTGAAGTTCCATTAGCATTCATAGATATCTGGGTGATCTTTCCACATAGGTTTATCAACTTTCCTCTAAATAGACCCATTCCTCCCAAAGAAGGAGTCATAGCAGGCTTCCCTAAAAGTTCCCAAGTTCTTTCTATCATGATATTCACCTGTGTTTCCTCATCTAGAACACAGTCAATGTCGAAATATCATATTATTACTTCAATACATTCTTTTTCTTTGAATATCTCTGATAAGTTGACATGTCGGTGGTCATTTAGGGTGGCTTTTATCTGTAGCAATACTTTCTCTGATTCTTTCTCAGGTTCTTCCATAATCATAGTTTCTGGATCTGCCTTAGGGTTTTCTTGTCTCATGTTCATTTCTTCAAGCTTAGTAGTCATTCTAGGGAAATCCAATACTTCATGGTCCATAGCTTTGCAAAAAAGACAACTAAGTCTTCTCCCAGGGCATTCGTTAGCAATATGTCCTAGTTTTCTGCAATTGTAATAGAGGGTTAATCCTCTCTTTCTTTTAAATGATTCACATCTCTTTCTATACTGCGTGCTAGGGTCATAGTAGCGAACCTGCAAACATTTCTTTCTAGGATCCTACATCCACTGGTTAGTACAAACATTCTTTCTATGCATAGGTATAACATATCTTTCACTATTCTTATCAGATCTACTAATACCAAACCTTCTTTCATCTATTAGTGCCCTAATTTTCATGCTAGGACAGAATCTATCAAACATACCTAGATCCATACTTTTGAAACAAAAATTTCCAGTTATCTTACTTCCACAGAGCACAAAGCTTTCAGATCTAGAACTTTTCACTATTCTTACCTTTATCAGAGCATAAATCTTGTAGATCTTATCTCTTTTCTTTAGATCTAACCTCTTTTCTTTAGCACAGAGCTTGCATATATTACCTCTTTTCTTCAGATCTAACCTCTTTTCTTTAGTACAGAGCTTCACAAACTAGGAAGAGTACTATGCACTATGGGGACAGATCTACACACAAAGATTTCACAATTTCAGATTGGATCTTTGCACAAAGCTTCTTCTTTCTTAGTTCCCAGTAATCATAGTTTCATGTCCCAGCAACGGACCATTTGTTGGCATAGGGGAAAACCCAAGGTTCAATGCTACAACAATTCACCAAAAAAACCCTAACTACTGGCCCTTTCGACAACACCTACAAAGCAGATGAAGTCTCACCCGAGGTAGAGGCAAAGGTGGTTGCAGGACTCAGGTGTCTGCAACCTTAGTTGGGACACAGATATGTGATTGTAATACTTAACATAACACTTAGCATCGATAGTTCCTCAATATTTAACCACTATCTACTTCACAGATAAAACATAGCATCACATCATTCATTCAGATATGATGTATATAAGCACTTATCATAGAGAAGTAGGCTAGATCTAATAGATTCAGGCACTAGCACATTCATATAAGTTATATCTAACATCCATATACATCATTAGAACAAATCATAAACAGATCTATCTATCTATATCAAATCACTTAGCAAGTAAATACGTAAACACATAAAGACATTGCACAAAGTAGAGCAACACAACATATATATGGTTCACCCCCACCCCGGGGCTACGCCCACGAACTCTTCTTCTTTATTATCTTTTTCAAGCTTCTTACAGGCACATAGCATCAAAATCCTACTCCGCAGAAGACAGGAGATCTGCGCGCACTCCGCTAGATCCTCCTTCTTCTAGCTAGGGTAAAGCACCAAGCCTTCTTACAATTACTTGCACGTAGCTCTACAAGTCTCACAGAGTATGCATAGGGCACTTACAATCCTTCAATCACATAAATCTAGCACTTAGCAATTCGTAACTTCTCTCTTCTTACATTACCTAGACATCTATTTATACTTTACAAAATAGGCCTAAGCATGGGTAAACCCATGGGCCAACATCCCATACCCGTTACATAATCATAAATCCCAAAAAGGATCCAAAAAGGGGCCGAGATCCCTTGATCTCTGCTTCATCTAATGCTCCTCCTTCGACAGGCTGGCGAAGTCCCAAAATAGGTCAAACTTGACCAAGGATCTCCCAAAACTTGGTCAAGGGCCAACACCAAGTCTACAGATTTAACATTGACAGAGCCTACAATGCCATCGACATGAGGCCCAATATTTTTTCTAGGGTCATAGTTTGACCTCGATGTGTATGGAAGAATCTCACATAACATCCTAGATTGAGCATATATAAGATCTAACTGTTGGGCTTTAAAACTCACTTATTCCTCAAATGTAACCCCGGATGTAGAAACACCCTTTGAAATATAAGGATGTAGAGATCTAAGGAACCACTCTAGCAGAAATTCCAGGGGTATGTAGGCCTTGACCAACTTATTCTGTCTACGCCACTCCTGGATGTGATCCGAGATATGGGTGGCTTTGTCCCGACGAAAGACCGAATTTTTTTTTATGCCTGCATCGTAATGTACTGGAAATTGGAAGTGGTTGAGGAAGACTAAAACCATCTGATTAAAAGTTCTATATGTCCCCCTTGGTAGCTCTATATACCATTTCGCAGCGACCCCTGTGAGGGTGCATTGAAAAAATATTAAGCGAATAGAACCATCGTTAAGGGAGTTCGAAGAGCACAAAAGGTGAAAAGTAGTGACGTGATCACCAAGATCATCACTAGTCTTTCCTTCAAATTTTGGAATATTTGAAGGAATCTTGGTGGAGATGGGGGGCCATGTCATATCATGACGCACATGGTCATTCATCAATATAGACAAGTTTGGAAAATTGAGCGTGGTTAGAAAAGGGATATGGGGTCGCAACATCTGGCCCCAAGCTCCCTGGAAAGATTTTTGTTGGGGAATCACAACCCATCCAGGGTTATGGTATGCACCATGGAACTGATCGAGATTGTCATACCCCCCTCCAAAATGATTCATGAGGGGTTGGTTGGGCACCATTCCATTAGATTTTATGATGAGGGTTGTAAACATTTCCCTTAGATGGAGTAGCTCCAAGTTGGGGGTTTCCTAAGGTATGAAACTGACCTCCTCCAGGTGTGAATCCGGAGGATAAAGGTGGATTCTTCATGAAAAACATGTTGTTCTGAATCGGTACAGAGGAGGTAGGTGTAAAGGATAGATCGTAAGCAATATCTTGTCCTCCAGGTTGGTTACTTCATCTAGGAGCATTAATACCATGATTAGACCCGGGGTGAAAAGGAATAAGGCCTCCAACTATAGGAGTCATTTGTGGGATATGAGCACCACCAAATGAAAATGGAGTATGTGGAGGAGCCATGCCCCCAAGTCCAATAATAGTATTCAGATTAGATGCTAGGATGGAGCATGAAAATTGCGATGTGAAATTCGACATACCATAAGAAAAAGGGCTAGAGGCCATAGGGATGGATTGAATATTGTAACCCGACGAGCGACAAAGGGAACCAAAAGGGTTCGTGGCTATAGGTTGAGTATTCACTATACGATGAACATGAGTGATGATAGGAACCTACAACACTACAACCATTATGGTTGAAGGTGTCGAAGGAGTACCGTTAACTATAGTAGGTGTGGGAGTTGAAGGACTCCCAGTATATTTCTGACTCGATTCAGTACTCATCCTTGTATGGTCACAAGTATGGTAAGTGGATGTGTCTGTACCACATTTGATAAATTTATGCCTTTTAGAAGGAAAAGACTCAAGATGCGGTGGTAATAGTAACAAGCGGCGAGACCTGTGGGGAAGATGGTCCGGCTCCACAATGACTCAAGACTTGAGATATAATAAATAAATCCTAAGGCCAACTAGTAATCAAGGAGCACACCAAAATAAAATAAACAAAAGGCCAATATGCACACAAACATGATAAAGTGGCTAAAAGGGGCCTCCCTCCCTAAAGTAGGTATGCCTCTCCCAAGAGGGGCTTGAGACTCCCTGCAAAAGATCAGAGGTATCATAATCATTTATAAGGGCCCTCGTGGGCTTAACAACCATTCGGTCAGATCCCCCCAGAGAGGTAATCCTCCATAAAGGATGTGTGATGTTTGACCCTTATCTGACCCAGGGTACCTTCAGAATAACCCCTACAAGTAACCTATGTGGTACCTATTCTTGATGATTGCATCTATGTGAGACATTCTCCAACTTACAAACCTATGAGATGTGGATCATTGCAGCTATGTGAGTCTTTCTCTCAACTTACAAACCTGAGAGAAATCCACTAAGAAGGGTACATGGTTCCTTCCTGAGACAGAGCTAGGAATGTAGAGATGACCTCCTTCATTCAGAGAGTTGAGAAGAAATCCAAATGATTATCCAGTGGGAAAGGCAATCTGTTGAGTTAGACGTGCCTTTGGCTGAGCACAAGGTGAACGTGTGAAATCCCAAAGTTCTGGGTGCATCATCATGTGAATAGAAATGAAGATGATGTATTAACCTCCTCTGAGTAGCAGAGTTGACGAGAATACTCTAAATGATTCTCCTATGTGAGGAAGTGGGTATGAATATCTATAGAGTGGACGTGCATGTGGATGAGCACAGGTGAACGTGTGAATATCTGGTTCTTCTGTGTAATGCAGTGAACCCAAGATATGACATCCCTATGGATGTGCCCCTAGTGGATGAGAACTAGTGGGTGTATCATATCCTTTGCTATATATTGTTCAAGATTCAGACCTTCCTGTAACCCTAATTGTTATGTAAAGGGTACAGGTCTGCCCTACCTTAATGTGATTAATAATAAAGGTAAAATATAATTAATCTAGATAATAATAATAATAATAATTATTATTATTATTATTATTATATTTGACTTAGAGAGGTCGGACCTGTTGAGCCAATAGACACTTCAGTTCATAGGACAAGTCTAATATAAGTAAGGGAAGATTCCTCATTGTGGAATAATATCTTTCATTTTAGTTTGGAAATTTCAGCAAGTACATTTACTTGGGAAAAGTGCGCACCTCTCTTGGGCACTAGTCTTATAGGGTTTGAGCACCCTCTTGTGTGCTAGGTATTTCTTGGTGGTGAAGGTATTTTTCTTGAAGAATATAGCAAAGGATTTGGCTAGGTTTTCTTCCCTTGTTGAGAAGGGTTTCCCAGGATACTTCTTGTGTTCTTGTGCATGGTGTTTCTTCTTATGATCTTGGTTGTTGCAACATTATTGTCTATGGTTAAGTTAAATGATAAAATGGAATTAAATTCATGCTTAACCTAGATTATTGAAAAATCAACATGGAATCATAGCATAGGTCTTGAAGAACCCATTGCACAAGATACAAGCTTTTACCAATCTTCTCCCTTCTTTTGCAGTTCCGTACGACCCTCCTAGGGTTCCCATAAATTTCGTGTGGCCCTCTTATTTTGGGTGTTTCAGCCTCTTAAAACTTGAACATTGAGGCATTATTTGGGTTAGGAGAGTACAGCCTTCTCCATCGTACCTCTAGAGAATCTCCAAATGAAATTAAAAGCATTTTGAAATTTTGACCCTAGGGTTTCTAGGGTTTCACTAATTTTTACAGAAATTTCATAATTAGGGTTTATGTAACTCATTGAAGGAGCTCTTCAGCTCATCAGTGTTCTCCTATATTTCAAAGGATTATTGTTGGCAGTCATAAGTCCAACTAAACCTAAAAGTGCTAGCCTAGCCTTGCCGTTAGGTTTACTAGCCAAGATGACAAGGGTTGTGAAGAATCTAAAATTATGATGAACAAAAACTATGATGAAAGATAAGCTTGATGGATCAAGAAAAATTCAAGTTCTTGGAATACAAGACTTCAGAGGAAGACTCATTGTGGGTAATACAAAAGGGTTTACCCGAGAAAACTATCAATGAATGGAAGGAATATGACGTCAGGACAAGGAAGCCAATCACCTACTCAAGCCCTTACATTGAAGGGCCAACCTCAAAATAACAAAGATGACAAAAGGAGGAAGGAACCTTTTCTAAAGTCATGGATCTAGAGGGATCTCAGTGCATTCAGAGGAAAAACAAACTCAAGTTAAGGAATCTAGGTTTGATTGTTGAAATTGTCATTCCTCTAACCTACATTTCTATAACTTTGCTACATTACAAGTAGGTGTTGTAGCCTTGAGAACAAATCCTTAAATTGTTTTGATTCTAGAGATGTACTCATTATTCTCCTTTAGGAGATATTCTTGTTTTGGTTCCTCTTGTTTTCTTGTTCCAAACAATTTAAGAAAAAATGAAGATGCTTATCTTTCAAAGGGAGTCACTTGACTCAGAGGGAGTCAAAACTATTTGAGAAAGAGGAAGAATGAAACCATCATTGGGACAACCAATGTAATAAATGGATGATCAAAATATTTCTAGGATTCCATGGGCATTAGCATGCATGACGCAGTGTATGTTTAGAACAAGAGGCTTCACAAAACTTTGAAAAACATAACTCCCAAAGAAGTCTTCATTGGAATAAAGCCTGAGATTGAACACTTCAGGTTATTTGGGTACCCAATGTATTTTCATGTACCCAAAGAGAAGAAGTCCAAGCTAGATCCTTTAGAAAGAAAGGATACAATGAATCTTCAAATACATTCCAGATTGACATCCCCAGTCAGAGACAGATTGAGACAAGAAGAGACATTGTCCATGAAGAAGAGATAGTCTTTCAAAATCTAGAGAATCTTAGATGGATATTGACAGTAAGACAATAATTTCTCCCCCTTCAACAATTCATAGGGAGACATACATTATTTCAGTTGATCCAGTTACTCTGGTTGATATGTTTAGAGATATTGCAGTAGGGCATGAAAGGCCTATCTAGACTCACTCTGCAAGAGGCAGAGAAACATACAAGGATCTCAAGGCACATCCTAAGAAAGCAAAAGATATTTTTTGAGCTATCCTTCAATCATGAGCCACTTCATTGATGACGAGCTTCTTGGTCTTAGAGAAGCAACATGAGAACAAGTATGGAAAGATGACATAACAAAAGAGTACTAGTATATCTTAAAGAATGATGTATAATAAATTATTCATGGACCAGAATGGAAGTCAGTGGTAAGTTCCAAGTGGATCTATAAGATCAAGCATACAACTAATGGAAGTGTTGAGAAATACAAAATGAAATCTATAGCCATAGGTTTCTCACAAACAAAGGGAGTTGTTTATGATAAGACACTTGATCCAGTGAACCCGATACACTTCCATCCATACTACCATCCATGAGTTGGAAACTATATTAGATAGATAGATTCTTGATGAGTTTGTATTTCAACAAGAGTGTTGTTGATCCAAGCCTATATAATTACAGTGTTGGTGACAAGAGCCCGCTCTTGATGAATTATTCAGAAAGTCTTGTTGTTGGATACAAGTAATCCTTGAATTCTGAATTCGAGATGAAGAATCTAAGTATGATGCACTACTTCTTGGGACAAGAAGTATGATAGAGGACCGATGATATTTTCCCAGGTCAAGGAAAATATACAGTGAAAATATTAAAGAAGTTCAGTATGACAGAATGCAAAATCCACCATCATGGATTTAAAGAAGAAGATTGATGATGATTTAGATGAGATTGATCCACAACTGATTGGATCACTGATGTATCTGGTTAACACTAGACTTGATTCATGCCATTCCATGAATGTTCTTAGTCATTTCATGAGTCAACCGAGATATACTCAATAGACAACAAAAAAACATGTATTGATATATATACGAGATACAACCTGAGATATTACTCTAGTGTGAACTTGAGTGTGCAGGATATGCCGATTCATATTGAGCAGAAAGTACAGTGAACCGAAAAATCACATCCAGATGATGTTCTATCGTGAAGTTTTCCATGGTTTCCTAATGCAGCATGAAACAAAAATCTGTGGCCTTGAGTGCCACATAGGTAGAGTATATAGCATCAAGTGTGCAAAGAAATGTGGATTCACAAGCTTCTGATAGATTTACCTGACCATGAGATGGATCCTATGATGATAACCAAGAGCCATGAGTAAATATCCTTGAGAACCCAGTGTTTCGTAATGGATCGAAAAACGATGAGATGAAATATCCTTATATTAGAGATATTATGTAGAGGAAAATTGTACACATGCAATACCTTTCTACACATGAGCATATTGTAGATATCTTCACCAAATTAACTTCATGAAGAATGGCTCCCTAGTTGAGAGGGAGTGTCGATAACTCCAACCAAGACAAAATTCAAAATACATCCGTGTGAGACTTGGCATGATGAAGAATGCCTCCCTAGCTGAGAGGGAGTGTTGATGATTGGAGCTATGTGAGACATTCTCCAACTTACAAACCTATGAGATGTGGATCATTGTAGCTATGTGAGTCTTTCTCTCAGCTTACAAACCTGAGAGAGATCCCCTAATAAAGGTACATGGTTCCTACCTGAGACAAAGCTAGGAACGTAGAGATGACCTCCTCCATTCAGAGAGTTGAGCATAAATCCAGATGATTATCTAGTGGGAAAGGCAATCTGTTGATTTAGACGTGCCTGTGGCTAAGCACAAGGTGAACGTGTGAAATCCCAAAGTGATGGGTGCATCGTCATGTGAACATAAATGAAGATGATGTATTAGCCTCCTCTGAGAAATAGAGTTGATGAGAAGACTCCAGATGATTCCCCTGTTTCAGGCAGTGGGAATGAATATTTGTAGAGTGGACATGCCTGTGGATGAGCACATGTGAGCATGTGAAATATGGTTCTTCTGTGTAATGTAGTGAACTAGAGATATGACATCCCTATGGATGTGCCCCTAGTGGATGAGCACTAGTGGGTGTATCAGATCCTTTGCTATATATTGTTCAAGAGTCAGACCTGCTTGTAACCCTAATTGTTATGTAAAGGGTACATGTCGGCCGTACCTTAATGTGATTAATAATAAAGGTAAAAGACAATTAATCTGGATAATAATAATAATAATAATAATAATAATAATAATAATAATTAATAATAATAATAATAATAATAATAATTATTATTATTATTATTATATTTGACTTAGAGAGGTCGGCCCTATTGAGCCAATAGACACTTTAGTTGATAGGACAAGTCTAATATAAGTAAGGGAAGATTCACCATTGTGGAATCATATCTTTCATGTGAAGTTGAAGATTTCAGCAAGTACATTTACTTGGGAAAAGTGCGCACCTCTCTTGGGTGTTAGTCTTCTAGGGTTTGAGCACCCTCTTGTGTGCTAGGTCTTTCTTGGTGGTGAGGGTCTTTCTCTTGAAGAATATAGCAAACGATTTGGCTGGGTTTTCTTCCCTTGTTAAGAAGGATTTCCCAGGATACTTCTTTTGTTCTTGTGCATGGTGTTTCTTCTTGTGATCTTGGTTGTTGCAACATTATTGTCTATGGTTAAGTTAAATGATAAAATGGAATGAACTTCATGCTTAACCTATCTTTTTGAAAAATCAACACCTATGTCAAGCAAATCAGCAACCACGATATAACTGATGCACATGCGAAGAGTTGTAAGTCAGATCTACCCTATGGGAAGGGTAACAAAGCCCGAAACCTCGAAAGCACTGCCTCTCACAAAGGTAAAGGTACTAGAAAGATCCCCATATATGAATAGATCCCCATAAATATATCTGATTCTAAGAAGGTATTGGGGGGATATCCCTTCAACCAACCTCATGTGACCTTGTGCTTAACTACGGTGTAAGCGGAGCCTCTTGACATCACCAATTATGCAATGGATTTCACCACTCCCTTAGTCAGACACATATGTTGATTTAATAGCCTTGTAGAAGTTTACTCACAAAATCCTATTCCAAGGCTCTAAATCCTAAGCTAGTTTGTGCACCCCAGAAAATAAAATCATTTCTAATCAATTTTAAATTATCAGCGTTGATTTTAGTGGCCTTGCTTACTAAAAAAGGTGCGGTCATGAAACTAATGATGTTATGAATAAACAAGTAAAATAAATGAATATGAATAAAATGCAAAGTCCTAACTTAAATTCCCAATAAATGATAAGCTTTTCAAAATGCATTTTTCAATTTAGTTCTGCAATTCCAAATAAGATGCAATCTTTCTATACATGTACTAACATCAATGATAAGGACCCAAAATATCAAATTCCAACAATGCAAAATGCCTAATATTTTTGTATTTTCAATATAAAAGAATGAAAATGCAAGGATTGAACAATGAATTGATATAAATATTCTACTGTATGTAAACAGAGACAAACCAAGTAGGATATCAAGAAGAAAACACCTAGCCCAAGATGCAAGGAAAATCAATGAAAAGGCTGATGAGAAAGGCACCGCCCGAAAATTCAACCAAATAAAGGTTTCTTAGCATTCTACAAGCACTTAACAATCATAATAAAGACCTAAAAAGACTCAACAACCATCACAAATTACCCAACAAACATCAAACTCATAAACCAAATAGAAAAGGATGATGTACGCGAATGTTCAGGAGAAAACCACATATATATACTTCTTGCAGAAGGAAAAAACGCGTATGTATGTGACTGTGAGGTAAAAACCCACGTATATGTTTTAAAAAACTGCTAGGCTAAGGATAAGGCTAAGAAAATCAAACTCAAAATGAATAGAGGCTGTCAAGAAATTAGACGACAAGAAAATCAGTATAAACAAGAGAAATCAAAGGAGAAAAACACTCCAAACCCCAAAAAGAAGATTTTATCCCTAGTATGGTCTCCAATTCTGTAACGAGGAAAAACTCTCTATGGCTAGGGGTAAACCACAACAGACGAAAATGACTGCATAGATCAACTCTAATATCAGGTATGATTCATAAGCGAATATGCTAACAAGACAATATAAAGAGCCTACCTCGTCCAAACGTTTGATGAAGTCCACCGTTGAGCACTTGACTCAAAGAAATAAACCTGCAACTTGTCCTCAAAAACCAAGAAACACATGCATATGGTGATAATATATAAAGTTAGCACACTCAATAGCATAATCCATCAACATTCATAAAAAATATTCCCATGGAATAACAATTCAAATATTTGCAAGATATTAATTGGACGAGAAAAGAGTATTTCTATTAAAATGTAATCAACATAAGTGAATGAATTACAAACTTCCGTGTCGACATGGTTCAGAACCGAGAAACTAATTCCCTTCCAGCTGGGCCTCCACCACTTCAATCCTCCACCAAAGGAAAGCTCATATAAGAGAGACAACGAGGTTCTCAATCAAGTAGGGAAGAGCTTGGGGGATGAACAATGTGTTCAGACTTAAAAGGACAAAGGGATGCAGACTCAATATGAAGTGAATAATTTCTCCAGAGTAACTTTGCTTTCAAAGTTGAATTCTTCTCCTCTTTTCCATAGCTTGGATATGGCCCGTTTATAGCCTTCAAATAGAACTGAAGGGTCGAGTCGAACCATTTCCAGCATATGGAAGGTCAAGGATCATGGATCCCATGATGTGACATGGAAACCTGACACTATTTTTTAATTTAGGGCACAAAACCTGATGTACGTGCGCTGTAATGGTGCAACCTGCGTATATGCATGATTTATAATAGTTAGGGCGTGTATATGTGGAAAAATATTGTTTTTATCTCTGGGATTTGCAAAAATGGACTTCAAGTCTGCATAGGGAAATGGAAAAAAGGCCTTCTGAGCAACTTTGCATAGGGTGAGGAAAATATTTCTATAACACATTGTGATAAAATCTCATGAAATTGATGCATATATATTAAACATGTATTGATGCCTACTAATGATTAAAACAAACTAGTGTGTAACGTTAATGAAAATTCACTTGTGTGTATCACTGATGAAAATGCATTGGTGTGTACACATACTGAAATGCATTGGTGTGTACACATAATGAAATGCATTGATGTGTTTCAATCCCATAATTCCCCACGTGCTAATTAAAAATTTCACAAGTATGCAAATGTAGCTTCTTGTTTCTTGTTTTTTAAAATAAAATTCAAATATTGATTAAAAAATGAATAATTTTTATAACAATATTGATTTTTTAAATTTTAATTAATGCGTTGGGATATTATCATCACATTAATGTATTTTATAATTTAAACAAATATATCAGTTGATTAAACATCTATTCATTGTAATAATGTTAAGAATTTATATATTGAATAAAAAAACATAACATTTTACAACAACATATAATGCAATACAAAAAAAAAAACCATTTTATTATGTAAGAACAAGGAACCCTTATTCATACAAAATGGGACAACATAAAAGTCCATGATAAACAAAATGTAAAAAAATAATTGTTGCAATCACTGGTAACCTATCACCATACCAAATGGGACAATATACCCATGTTAAACAAAATCTCTATTTGTTTTTTGTATTCAAACATTCCAAAATATAAAACTTATAACATTCAATTATATTGATCATCATTCATTGTATTAGCTACTATTAGTGCTCGAGCTGCTTGCATGCCTCCTTTCTTCATTACTTGTAAGGGATATTGTACTTGTGTTATTTGGAATGTTTTGATGATTAGCTTGATTTTGTTCATCCTCTCCATCTTCCATCTACAGATATAGAAACAAAGTGTAATGATTATATCAACATTTATAGTATCATATATTTGATTGTGGAAATGGATAAACTTACCAAGGCAATGAATGATTCATGAAGAATACACATTCTTTTGAAGCCATGCCTCATTTCATCTTCCAACACCTCTTTTATTGGCTCCAATCCATACTTTGTTTCCTAAAAATTTTATGTGCCATGACAAAGGGGGATGTAAAACAACATATCTACTTACAAAGTGTTCAATTAAACCTCGACACTTCAACTTATACTCACAACCCATACTTAATTCAAAGTCAATCAAATTTTTGGATGTCGCTTCTTTTATATGAGCACCATGTAGAAAACATCCATGGACAATTGTAAATGAATTTAAATATAAAAAATGTAGAAACTATCCTATGTGGTGAATGGGTTCCATTTTTTTTTGCAACAACAAAACAACTAAAAATGAGAATTTCATACGACAAAAGTCGTTGGTTGCACATATAAAAAAATAAATGATTACATAATTTTTATGCACATTGTTGTTATTATAGCTCTTCCGGTGATACAATTATTCTTAATTCTTTGGCTATCTCCTAGTACACTTTTCTAGACATCCCTATGGTCATGTTTCAAATGTCATCCCGTTCAACATCTTTAATATTCTTAATCTTTATGGAAAACGAAAAGAGAAATACAAAATGACTAATATTTATTTGAGGTAAATATAACATAAATATTAATTTGGTGAATATTTGGACTAATATATACATACTATAGAAAATAATGTTTAGTAGTACTTTTCAAATGATTATTTTTTAATTGTAAATTTTTTTTACTGCACGTCTCATAGGTTTCATTGCCCATTGCTTTAGAAACATTTTCTATAGTTTAAATGTAACCTAGTTCTTCACTTAATTGGAATGAATTTTATGTTGTAAGTGAAAAGAATTTGTATACGTTTTTCTACTATACCCCTAATAGTATTATAAAATCTCTTTCCCTTGTATATAACTTCCAACACCACTCTAGATGAGTTGAGGACCAATTCATCACCATTTACATCATTTGCAATTTTTTTCTTCTAAGAAGGGCCTTCTATACCATTGTTGGTGTTCCCGACATAACATTCAACATATGAAAAATTGAATGTTTCAAACCTTTTTCTATTATTGTTAAGAAGTACATTATTAGTAAAAATTCAAAGAAGTTCATGTTGAGAAGTGCATTATAATTGAAAATTCAAAGAAGAAGTTCATGTTTAAAAGTGCATTATTAGTAAAAATTCAAAGAAGTTAATGGTGTTCACCTTTTGATTCATTGATCTGGATTTAGGAGCGAAACGAAATGAAACCCCATATTTATAAAATTAGCATAGAGACACAATGAACAATAATAGAGATACAATACAACTTTACTTCTATTAAATAAGAAATATGCTGAAACTGTAAAATGTAGACTGAAAACAAGCTTGTCAGAATGGTGGCAACTTATCTCTGAGAAGAGATGTGACTACTACGCTCATTCGCAAGAAGATGATTACAATGAGGCTCTGAAGGAATTTTTACAATAAAAATTAATTCCAAAACCCTAGACATCCCAAAACCTAACCCTAGGAGATGAAGTGCCAAAAGTCATGTGGGCCCCGTTGGGGTAAGTTAGTACATCAACTTCCTGGGATTGTAACTTTTGCATATGGTCTTTGTTTAGGGTGTATGATAGCTCATTGGAAAAGTATTAATGAGGATATTCATTTATGGGTATCAATCAAATACTTTGGCCATCATTAAGGTTCCCAATCACGAAAAAATGATGTTTAGGCCCTCAAAATGGCCCTGTAAGTTCAAAAACTGAAAAATTGCTAAAAATAGTAGGTTGCCAAAAACCTGTTTTGAGCTAGTTGGAAAAGGTGGGTGGCCACCGAGATCCTCCTGGATCAATCCTCCACCCATAAGAAGCAATGGTATCCATTGTGTTGACTTCCCCCATCAGATGAGGAAATTTCTGCTGAATTTGGCCTCGAGTGAGCCACTTGCCTTGGTGCAAGAGATGCCTTGATTTGACAACCCGATAAAGATGGATCCTTTGTTGGAGATTTCCCTTGACCTGTATTTCCATGATATGATTATTGGATTCTTGTTCCATGTATTTAGGGTTGATCTCTTTTGGTGTCAACCGTTCTTCTATCTCTGAGGTGTCCAAAAATGGTGGAAAATACGGCCGAAGGAGGTCCACATTGAACACTGGGTGCAAGCCAAGGAAAGGGGGACGGTTGAGCTTGAAAGAATTGTTACCCACAAACTTGGTGATGGTTTAAGGTCCATAACATAGTGGACAAAACTTTCAATGAGGCGTTGTAAGGTGTTCTTTCTGCAAGTGCAACCAAACTTTGTCTCCCACCTGAAACTAGTGTGGAACCCGATGTTGATCATGGAGTTGCTTGTACTTGGATTTGGACTTCGGTAAAATATCTTGAACCTGTTAGTGGATGTGATGGATCCACTCAATGAACCGAGTGGATTTTTCATCTCTAGTTGGAGCATGCGACGATTCTGCCTGGGTGGCCGTAAGGGGTAATGCAACATCCATGGGACTCAATGGTTGAAATCCCAACCCCACCTGAAAGGGGATGTGGCTGGTTGAGCTATGTATGGCTCCATTTTAGTTGTGATGAACATAGGTAAGACTCATCCCAGGTGTGGGGGTGGTTGGAATTGTACATGCATAGGATGTGCATGATCATCCGGTTGATGACCTTAGTTTGGCCATTCGTCTCGGGGTGGAAGGTAGTGGACTTGGTGAGCTTAGTAACCAATAGTGACCAGAGGCTTGACCAGAATGTGTTGAGGAACCGACTGTCCTAATATAAGATAATGGTTTGTGGGATCCTAAAGTGTACCCACACTCATTCAAATAAGATCTTGGCAGTGGCCTCTGCTGTGATGCTCTTCTTGTAGGAGGCCATAATCGCCATCTTGGAAAAATGATCAACAACCAAAAAAACACAGTCATTTCCCCGCTTGGTGGATGGAAGGCCTGACATGTAGTCCATTGAGATGGATTCCCAGGGCCTATCGGGAGTAGGAAGAGGAGTGTACATGCCTTGTTTCTTAGTGGATAGTTTGGAAATGGTGTAGGCAATGTAGGATCATATATACTTGCTGACATTCAGTCGTAGTTTCGGCCAAAAAAAATGTCTCTGGAGAATTTCCACTGTATTTTCCACGCCGAAGTTTCCTACCACTTGACTGTAGTGGGATTTCCAAATCATCTTCACTCGCTCTCTTGATGGAACACAGAGATGGCATAGATGGCACAAAAGTCCATCTTGAAGATGGAAATTAGTGACAATTGTGTTTGCGCCCAATATCTGGTAGGTGTTGGCGAAGTCATGATCTATCTCATAGAGGTGGGGCCATATAAATGTCTTGTGGCCACAATAATCTATCACTGTGGTGAGTGTCACGACTGAAGGTCATCTAATAAAATCAATGAATCCATTGGTACTTCCTGTTTTATACTTGATGTTGAGGTGGAACTGCTGCAAATATGTGGACCAATTCTGATGGCGGTCATTCTGCAATTTTCCTTGTGTCTGCATGAACTACAACAACTTATGATCAATTTGGATGGTTGTCTCCTTCCCAAGAATGTAATGTCTCCACTAGCGGCAGGCTTGCACAATGGAGTAAATTTATTTGTCATAAGTAGGTTACTTACATACGACACTTGATAGTGTCTCACTATGATAGGCCACGGGGTGGCTGTGCCGAGTGATGACTGCTACCACAACATAGTCTGAAGCATGTGTCTCGATCTTAAAGGGATGTTGCAGGTCAAGTAATGAAAACACTTGGGATGAGCACAAGTGTTGGTTCATATCATGGAATGATTTTTGTTGGGCTAGGCCCCACACAAATTTTTCCTTTCCACCACACTTGGTTATTTGGCTGAGGGTCCATGTGATATGGGAGAATCTCAACACGAACCTACGATAGAAATTGGTAAGGTATAAGAAGCTACGAAGCTCAATGAGCGTGGTTGGGGATATTCAATCACATATGACTTGGATCTTGGCTCGATCAACATGCACACCATGCGAATCAAAAATGTATCCTAGGTACTAGACCCTGTTCATGCCGAAGGAGCATTTTTCCAAGTTGGAATATAGCTTGTGTTGTCGTAGAGTGTGCAAAACCTGATGAATATGCTGCAAGTGTTCTACCCAAGTCTTTATGTACATGAGGATGTCATAAAGATACACCACCACAAAATAATTAGTGAAAGGCCACAAGATATCGTCCATCATCCTCATGAAATTTGTTGGGGCATTTGTCAAACCAAAGGGCATGAACAACCATTCAAAAAGACCTTCTTTTGACTTGAAGGAGTTTTTCCATACATATGTCTATTCTATTGGGACTTGATGGTAGCCATACTTTAAATCAATCTTAATGAAGTATTCCCCCCCCTTGA